>KK119986.1:17322-157580 GCA_000611955.2 Stegodyphus mimosarum
TAATGAGAACGGTGTTAGAAATTCCATGTCCTTTAATTTAATTTACCTATATGGCTCACTGCTATTGATTAACGTAATATCCCTGTTAAATAATAAATTAGAAAATTTTGCTTTCTTACCCTGCTAAAATGCAACATCATAAACGAAACAAAATTCACTAATTTCATATGAGAAAGTGTTTATTATACTATAAAAATGTTAAGGCTTGATTACATTCACATAAAAAGTAAACCCCTAAATTCAGTTATATCTTTTCGGACCCGTTTTTCAGAAATCTGACTGAAATTAAAAAAGCTCACTTAAAGCTCACTCAATCTGACTCAAATTAAAATCAAAAACATTCCAAAAGACAAGTTATAGTCCAAACCCGGTTCTCGGAAGCCTATTTTCCAGTTACGAAAATATAACTTATTTCCATAGCTAGAATGTTTACTCGTTTGAATTTATTTTTGTAGGAACTTGATCAAAGAAGTACTGTCTACCTATTATAAAGGCCTTATTTAGCACAGTTTGAGAATTCTTTCCTTACATCTAACATACATTGATTGCCTTACTTCTTCCTTACTGAATTCTTTCTGCATCTGATAAATAAATTTTAAATACGTATTTCAGAAGTTCGTAAAATGTTAAAAACCTCTTTATTGTACAAAAAAGACACGTGTAATTTGAAGCAGCGAGGGGCAGTCGAAGTTTCTCTTTCCCCAACACTTTACCATTTCTAAAATAAAATGAAACCAGTGAAAAAAATAGCAACTATTTAATATAAGTCAAAACAAAATCCGCGAATCTGACCATTTTCAGGAGATTCTAGATACAAGCATTGTATACAGAGGGTGTTTACGCATTTTTAGAACGATTTCAAGAATTCAAAAAGAAATATTTTAGAAGAAATTTCTGGCAGCTGCTTATTATTTGAAATGAAAAATACTTGTGTTGATTTTTAACTTATTTTTCTTTTAAAATGTCGAATGTAAACAAACTGTGACAGAAGAATGTGTTTCTGCTCTTTTCGAAGGGAAATATTCCTATTCCATAATTCAAAGAGGTTGCGAAATGCATGACATTAGAATTTCGAAGTGAAAAATAAGCGACTTCATTAATTAGAACAGCTTGAAAAAGTAAAAACTTTAATGTTCACCAGATTTTGCCGAAGTATGTGGTTTAGTGCAGAATAATTTATAGAACCCTGCACGAAAACCATTTATTAAGAGATAAATGGAAGCCCATAGTGAATCCTAATGAAGTTTGTGTGTTTCTAAATGACAACAATGAAACAAGTTTATATTTATAAATTAGAAATCTTCTAGAAGTGAGTAATAAAATATTTAATGAAAGTATAATTTTAAAATTACTTATGAAAATGATAATAAAATAATAAAAATTATAGCCATTTTATCATGCAAATATCTTGTAAAGTATGTCTGTTTTAAAATCAAAATATGAAAAAAAAATATTTGGTTAAGAATAAGACAGTAGGATGCATTTTGGTATTTTCCCAAAATAAAATTTGCGCTCAGTTTAAGTGCATACTTTTGCAATGGATTGCGTTACTCACATGAGTGCAAGCATTCATGCACTCAAAGACAACTTTAAATGTAAAACAAACGTTTTTTATCTTTCCGAATGTATATTGTGTCACATACTTTTCTTTCGGAGCCTATGTGAAACCCTCTACATCAAAAATAATAAACATATGCCTAACATGTATAAGATTATTTTATTATAAGGTTATTTAATGGTTTTTTATAGGTCCTAAGCATCCTATAAATTACATTCATTCGCTGCTGTTTCTAGAGGTTAACCACGAATTTTTAACATTTTTTATTTGCCTTTAGTAAAATAAAAATAGCATTAAAATTTCAAAGCTTTCAGATTTTACCTCACGCCCAAAAGTACTTTTTTAAACGTTTCGTGTGTTACCTTATTAAATATCATGTTATTTGCACTTAAACCATAAAATTCAATTCAACAGCAATATCGCAAAATAATTTTAAAATGAGCATACCTTTAGAATTTCTGGTACATAGTCTCGCACGCTGGGGATAAAAATGCTTTTTCTTTTCCCATATAGTCTGGCTATCGCTCGCTTTGAAATCATTGCGTTTGTTAATCAAGAATTCGTTAAAGTGTTACAAAATAGGAAATTGGTAATAAAACAAGTTCGAAATTAGGGCTTCTAGATGCTTATATTCGGTGGTAGGTACGTTATTCAAAATTTGATGGCTCTAGGTTCCGTTGTTTCATCACAATGCGAGAAAGATATGTAATTAAGATAAGATAAAGATTCTCCATTATTTAATTTCTTTAAATATAATATAGGGCTGTAATATTTGGTGGCAATAGCCTAAAAAGCGAATCAGCGCAAAATGTGAATCGACGCAAAATACTAAAACGAAATTAACAGCTCTTCTGGGCTAACGCCCTTTGGGTTAATAATGTACGTGAAATGTAAAATTATATAATTCTTGCAGCGTAATGATTTATAAGTGTTATTATTAAATTAATAATAGAAGTAAATTCACTGTAATAAGGGAGCTGCACTTCACTGTAAATTGCGGCTTTTTCTTTCTGTTAAACTTCCCTAGATTCAATTTAGGGTTTAGTTTCTGAGCGTTGTTTAACCATTTGAAATTCAGTCGCTACCTCATTCTCTTTCAACACTACCAAATACATATATATGAATCCAGGAATACTGTTACGAATTTTATACTTATTTAAATATTTTAGTAGAATTCTAATTAATTTTGTTTTATTTCCGTGTGCAATGCAGCACGAGACATATTTTAGGAGGAAGTTACTCCGGAAAAGTAAAAATACAGGACCACGTGCATTTAACATTTCATAAATAGGTATCTCGTAAATTATATTTAAATTAAATAAATGTAATTGACAACTATGTTAGCTGTAACAGTATTTTTATCCTCCTACTGGTTTCCAGAAATCCTGAGAGGAAAAAAATTCCAGAACTATCTCGCGCGACCGATTGAAAGCTATAAAATAGCCAGAGAGAAAAAATCTCAGCTCAGTTGTTTAGTTAGTTGCTTAGTTACTGTTGCGATTTGTAGTGAAATAAATCGGAGTTAGCTTTCTCTTTAGGTAACGCTTTTCACTGTGTTGTATTTTTACATTTTTAGAAATTTTAATTATAATTACTGATTATATTGCGTTATATTGTGAACACGAGTACGAATATCTCTGAAGAGATTCCGGCATTCTATACATTTCTTTTAATAAGTATAAATTTTATTACTCTTTATCGAAGTTGTGTATTCAATCTATTACGGGCCCGTACGCACGCAACAATACGTTTAGTGATAGCAGAAATAATCATGAGTAAATTTTGATTCTAATAATTTGGCACCAGCAATACGGATTAGCAAAAGAACAATAACCGCTCGAAAGACAAACTTTGATACTCAGTCTAATAACTGAAGCCAAGTTATCAGCACAGAGTCATTTTGTTAATTTTCGAAACAAAAAACAGTCCAAATACCCGAGATCATAAAAGCTGAATAAACGTTAAGTAGACTTTGGTAGACTTCACGTAATATGACTGGTAGATAAAAGCATAAAACGACTTTTATTTAATTACATGAAGGAGTTTTATTTATATATATGAAGGAGTTTTATTTAATTATATAAAGGACTTTTATTTAATTATATGAAAGACTTTTATAAGGTAAAGACTTTTATTTAATTATGAGTCCAAGTTATCAGCAGAGGATCGTGTTGTTAATTTTCGAAAGAACAGTCCAAATACCCCAGATAAACAAATCTGAATAAACGTTAAGTAGACTCTGGTAGACTTCACGTAATATGACTGGTAGATAAAAACATAAAAGGAATTTTTTTGATTATATGAAGGACTTTTCTTTAATTATATAAACGACTTTTATTTAATAAGGTAAGGACTTTTATTTAATTATGAGTTCAAGTTATCAGCAAAGGATCGTGTTGTTAATTTTCGAAAGAACAGTCCAAATACCCCAGATAAACAAAGCTGAAGAAAAGGTAAGTAGATTCTGCTATACTTCACTTAATATGACAGGTAGATAAAAACATGAGTGAACTTAATAAATAAAATTACTAAATAAAATTATTGGAAGGACTTTTATTTAATTATACGAAGATGTCTGTAATAGGTTTATTTTAAGGCAGGTGTACTTCTCTTATTATATGTGGATTTTTATAATATATCGATTTTTTATAATTCAAAACAAAATTTACCTTAATAAATGAAAGCTTTAAATATTTCCAGCTACATCTATAAAGATCTTGCTATTTTAGACTCGTCTGTTTTGAAATTCAGTAGTTAGAATTCTCACTAAATAGCAAAATCTGAAATTAAACCTCTGCAACTGCGTTCGATGCAGGAAGTACGCAGAAGATGGCAGATGTTCGAGTTGAGATAAATAAGCCAGTTTCCTTCTACCATTTTGTATAAAATTAATAATTCGTTATAATATACTAATATTTTAGCCCATAAAACGTTTACAGCAGTTTCTGAATGCCTTAAATGATATTTGCTAAAGATACCTGAAACGATACCAGTCAAGGATCCAGTATAATCACATGACAAAAGCAAACATTATATGCACATTATGACCAAAACTGATGAGATCTTAATTACGCCAGAAGCAACTAAGAAGTTAAAAAAAATTACTGATGACATAGAATTATGTTGAAAGAACCTTAATATTTAACTACATTCTTTCAGATTATATTATTTTGTACTCAAACTCCACATCGTGTAGTGTTGAAATTTAGACTGAAAGCATCTCTTGTAGAATAATTAAGCTTTAATTAAGAACAGTAAGTTACGGAAATTTGTTGAGGCCGAATTCTTTCTGAACCGTTAATCAACCTTCGAAACAGAATTCCATGTCACGTCTCTCATAAAAAGCTTAAATCCGGAAGATGGCACTTTCGCAGAAACTAGCTCGCAGTGATGAACTTCATTAAAGGACTTAGCGTCCTTAAAAGCAAGTTATACAAAGTATGCACTCAAGCAGCCGTTTGTTAATCCTATCTTCTGAGATTATCTTAACTTTAATTCCTTCGGTTCGTAGGATTTAAATGACGGAATGTCGTTACGTCGTTTCTAAAGAGAAATTTTTTTGAGACCTATGTAAACTTTAATTGAATAATTAAGATTTTCTGGAACATAAATAGCGATAAAAATTTTCAGATAATTAAGAAATTAATTTTCTGAAGAATTTTGAAGCAATATTGAATTGACTGCTTCCCTTTGTTTTTTAAAGAAACGTCTTCATAACATGTGTACGAAGATTAAAATAAATGCAATAATTTTAAATACTTTATTCATGATGTATTTAATTAATATAGAACAATAACAAAGAATGTAATATTTTTTATTATTTAAAAGACTCACAAGTATCTGCTTTATTTTATATAACTGGCATATTAATATGTATGTCCATATGTAAAGCTGAGATACGGAATCATCAACAGCTCTTGTAAACATTACTACCCTTTTAACTTTGTTTCAATGTGTCGCAGAAGGTATGGTTAGTTTAATGTTTATGAAAGTTGCTCAAAAAGTGAATAATTATATGTATAATTTTGTAGAAATTTACCATTTCAAATGCCATATCTACAATCTACAAATATAGTACTCATTGTCCTTTTGAGTGTTTTTATTTTATACAAATCTAAAGTTTAATTCGGATCTTTATGAAAGCTGCCACACTCGACCTTCAAAACAAAGGGAAGGTCACTGTCAACTGTCTATACAAGAGTCAAAACCATGTTTTATATACTTCTACAGTTTTCAACCTCATTTGCATAGACAAAATCTATTCGCGCTTATTTTGGCCAGAAATGGAAAATAAGAGAAGATAGTAAAGGTTTAAAATAAAATAAACGTTAGTAAAACTTAGATTCTTACACATGTAATTTTCCGATAATTTAACGAACTTTTGATTGAAGACTCACAGAGTTAAAAGCATATCGTACTTTTTACAGAGATAAAGAGTATGGTATGTATGTTTCAAATGTAATCAGAAAAATCGTTTATATAAAAAAAATTTTGCCACTCGAGAAAACGCAGTTACATTAATTTGTCTCGAATTTAATAAAAAACTCGATTTTTTACGAGAAATGTGTTGCCACTGCCCAAATTAAAATATTTTATTTTTCACGGGTTTTAACTGCATCTGGTGCTTCATTCTTACATTTGAGGGAAATGCAATACATGCATGATTTATCCATCTTTCCAAAGGCCACACTTCGATGAAGACTGTAATCAAAAATTTACATCGTAATGGAATACTCCAAGATTTAGATCAGCGCGCAGTGTTCGTCTGGATCGAGCAGTGCGTACACGAACGTTCTCCATTCTTACTTCCCATTGCTCATCTGTTTCAGATGAACGGACTTGAGCAGCGCGTATTCGAACGTTTCGCAATCTTGCTTCTAGTTGCTCGTTTTGTTTCTGAAGTTCGTAATGCTTTTTTCTTTCATCCTTGAGCTGTAGTCAAATGATTGATTTTCCTTTTAGTGGTATAATTTATCTTACAGCGAAAGTAATGCATTGTGACGACTATTACAGATTCAATTTCAAAAAGCAAAGAAAACGCGCGTGATGCAATAACATGCATGCTAATGCGTGCATGTCAATTCGAGAAAAATTAAACATTTTACGCTTTGATGAACGGTAACACACTTTAAAATATTTTAATTTGGGCAGTGGCAACACATCTCTCTTAAGTAGCCAAGTTTATTTATTAAATGCGCGAAAAATTAATGCAATTGCGTTTTCCCGAGTGACAACACGGCAAAACAAAGCTTATAAATCGCTGAGTTTTTAGTCAAAAGCAAAACAGCTTTGGTCAAAAGTTCGTTAAATAAGTGTAAAATATATGTATATAAAGAATGGAAACACCTTGAGCTGCTTTTCATAAATCTTATGTAGACAGTTACCTTTCTCTTCTTAAGGTCAGTTGTGGCACGTTTCATAATGATCCGAATTAAACTGCAGATTTGTATACAAGATAAATAAATATTTATTTTTATATACCTATTGATCATGTATTCAGTATCAGATCAAGTTGAATGCAATGTTACATTACGATTACAGTAATTTAATTCGCTCTGCATTAAGTTTTATAGCAAGTAAGACTTCAGATAATTGCGCTTAATGTAATTGCTCGTTTGTTAACAAATTAAGCTCTGAAGAACGCTATTTGGGCTTCTAAATCTCTTAGTTTAACCCAAAACAGTCACGATTCATGAAATGAGTGCATTTTAAGCTGATGTGTAGATTCGATTGGACATTTTGTTTATAAACTGCATATAAAATAACAGCAAAAAGTTTAGAGTTCGAAGGAATAATTTTTAAATTTATAACTAGCGGTGCACTATATTTTCAAAAACATAAGTTCCTTTATTCGGATTTTTTTTATGTCGAAACAACATATGAAAGTCAAAGGCCAAAACTACCCTTGAGGTTTTAACGAGAAAAAGAGCAAGATCTAGTACAAAACAGGCTTCTAAAGATGGCAAAAGAATGTTTAAGGTTCTGTTTTTTCGACATATCTTTCATTTAAAAGTTTTAGTTTAGAGTACATTTAGTCTCGAAAACTGCATTGAAAGGTAAATCCTTGAATAACTGTTTGGTTACATATTTATGACTATTAGGGAAAGTGTAAGTTTCCAGGGAAAGAAAGATTTAGAAAAAATAGTCTTAGGTGTTTTTTGCCTCAGGCACGAATATTTTGTTCAGAACTGAAATGAACAGCTAAACGTAATGTCAGAATCGAATTAATAATCCAACTTGCAACGGTAAAAAATAGTATTCCCTAGTTAGGAATGTAGGACTGAGTTCTGGGAATAATCTTATTATTTGGCCTAGTGCACGCAGAACTGATATCAGAATCAGTATCCTGTTTCCTTCTCGTAGACTCACTTCCACAGAGTTTGCGTAGTCAGCCGTGGTAGACACGACCTTTGTTATTCACGCTCAAAATGACTTATAAATTACATGCATTTTTAAAATGATATCAGTTCATGAAATTTTAATACACATTGTTAAAAACAAGTGTCTATACGTGTACATAGATAGAAAGAGTCTGACCTGGCTAAGCTAATCTTCCTGGTTTGGCCTAGGTATGGGAATCTGACTAGAGCAAGTAAATATCAGCAAACATCTGTTTCAAAATTTACTTGAAAGAAGAGACTTCCAGCCTTAGTGTCTCATTCGAACAGCCCTGGAATCGAGCAATACAGTTGATGTTAGACGATTATGAATAATACCTGGCTTTCCATCAGTTGACTTAATGCCATGCGCTGCGATTACTCTTTTATTTGGTTATGACGAAACATAAGAGAGCTATATGTGTAGGGGCAGAGATTTTGCTTTTGAGAAGGCTGTTTTAATAAAGCTCGCTCTCCTTTGTATTACGGATGGCGAAAACGCCCATGCACAAGACCGTTTCCCAAAAACCAAACTCGAGTCGAGTTATCAGGATTTGGTTGTCTTGTCTAATTCACCAACGGTGGAACTTTTTCACATGCAAAATGATTACGTAGTATATTCCTGAATTTAAATGCATTGTATATCAATTATCATGAAACATAGTCTACTATGCTATCACTTTGGAACTCTTGTAATGGATAATCCTTACCTTAGACCGGTCTCCTATTAATATTATATTTTTTAATATTCAGTAATTATAAATCTCCTTTGCTCTTTAATTCATCAGTATAAATAAATTCTTTTTGAAGCAAATTTACTTTTAAAGTACTAATTCACTCTTGGGGCCATGTACGCTTTTACAATGCAGTGCAATTAAAAAAAGGTTTAAAAATATGGTTTTAAGAATTCAGACTTTTTTTATATGTTTTTAGCTTATTTAAATATTGCGCTCACTGATGATTCTTATGAACATGATTTCATTATAATAACACATATAAAAAAGGCTTTAGTATTTGCACTGATAATAGAATTTGCTAATTAAAAATAGCTATTATTTATTCAGTATGCGATCAATTTCATGGTATTAATTTCAGCGAATTTGTGAATTTTAGTGTATTTATCTTAAAAGTAATGATTTGGTAAACTGCCTTTAATGTGCGTGTTGTACTGTCCTTAATGCTCCAGCTAAGGGGAACTTGATTTAAAAAATTTTGAAGGAGCTTTCGACATATGATAGAAAATTTTCGTTTTTTTAGTAATTTCGTATTTCATAAAACAATGATAATAATAATGGAAAATTGATAATGTAAGTTTATTAGCTACACTTTTTATGATAAAGTGAACTTATGTTACATATATATATATATATATTTCTATAGACGTTTAATTAATGTAATAGATAAATTAACAATTTCAGCCGTGTTTCGAAATACTTTTTTTTTGTTGCTGCTGTACGCATTGTTATATATTTAGCTGTCTACATTAACACATGGCCTTTCAGAAAGCCCAGCATACCTATCAAGCATCTGAATAATATATCAAAAATCTTTTAATTATATTGTGCTTTATTCAAAAACAGATTGAATATGGCTTTTCTTCATAATGTTACTTATTTCGTATTTATTTAGCTATCTATTTAGAATTGTAATTAAAATTGCTTTATTTTCTTATGCAACACAGACGAATTTTGAAGAGAAAGCTATGTCGGAAAAGTAAAAATAAAAGAGCGCGCGCATTTAATATTTAATAAATAAACATCTCGTAATTGCTGTTGCTATCCATAGAAATCCAGAAAATAGGTTTTACTAGAATATTCTACTGAATAATTAAAAAGCTTATAAAAGCCGAATTGAAACACCTCATCTCAGTTGTAGCTGTTTTAAGTGAACTGTTGTTTACTTAATGCTGTTATTGATTGTAGCGAATTCGCTGTGAGATAGAATTACTTTCTCTGTTTTTAAATTGAGTTCTGTTTAACGTTTGAAATATTGTGATATTGTACGAATATCTCTGAGGAAATATTTCAGCATTTTTTTTTCATCTCTTGTGAAAAGAATAAATTTCATCAACTTTTTAAAGACTTGTGCACTCAATCCATAACGAACCCGTACGTACGCAAGAATTTTTGGTGTCAGGAGTGGGACATTGAATGCCAATTACACGAGTGATGGAAAAACAAATCGAAGGAGGCGTTTCTACAGTCCAACAACAAATTGATGACAGGGTTTCTGCAGTTGCCAAAGAGGTTGATAATTTAAAGAAATTTGTAGCTACGGCAGGGAGCAATTCTGATGGATTTAAATTTTCATTCGTGAGTTCTCGTTTCTCCCTGAAGTTATGCACATATGAAGGGGAAGACCTCCTGGCAGGTTTATAAGACGCAATTATCAATACTGGCGGATGCGAATGGATGGGACTCACACGCTAAGCCTGTCGTCTCGCCACTTCAGTGAGTGCAGGCACAGCGGATATCCTGCAGACTCTTCCAGAAAACCAGAGAGTAGACTTCGAAGCTCTATCAACGCTTTGCAGCTGCGCTTAGGGGAGAAATGTTTGAAAGATTGCAATAGGTTCCAATTAAAATCCCGTCAACGGAATCCTACCAAAACACTCCAAGAACTTGCCATGGATATTGAAAACCTGTCTTACCTCTCCTTTACGGAGTGCCCAAGAAAACCAAGGGAAATACTGTCTGCAATACTTCATCGACGGCATCCGGGATCTTGAAATAGAGGAAGCACTGAGAATGGCTGATGTAAAGGACTTAAAACTGCTCCGGTGTATGCCATGAAATTCGCGGCAGCCTAGCAGCAAGCAACTCGCAGAGACCGACACCCAATCAGAGCTGCGCAAGTCCAATAGCAAGTGGATCAAATGGCTCCTCGCCTAGATGATTTAACAAGACGACTGAAAGCCTTGCAACGGAATATTGGCGATAAGAAACCGACCGTAAAATGCTGGAAATGCAATGCTGAAGGGCACATACGAATATACTAAAGAACACCCCAGGATACCCCTTGATAGGCACGGATGTTAAAACCGTGCCTATCAAGAAGAAGGGAAACAAATTAGCGACCATCTCGCAGGGCGGATGTTGCCAGAGAACGAACAGACCCAGTTTAAAGAGCTTCAGCTTTCAGCAGTGAGTGGCGGCAGTGATGGACTCATGGAACATATCAATGAAGGTCCTTGAAATATGACCATCGATACAGAAGCCAATGTTGAGACCATTTGAAACGATGTGGCTCAACAACTGAAAGGCAAACTCATCTGAACGCCGTCTCAGGCATCATCTGGACGCCGTCCCGACTGTCTCAGGCGAGAAGATCGAAATTGAAGGAAAATTAAATGTTAACATCACGTTTGGAAGTGCCACTTACCATCACACGGCATATGTAGCAGAGATCACAGACTTTTGCATACTCGGATTGGACTTTCTAAAGAAATATAATTTTTCTTTGGATTTTAAAAATAACGAACTGCATTCTACCTCTGAGCACATGTTCTTTACTTCCTGGATCAATAGCCGAAAATAGAAATTTCCGATACAGCATCATAGAACATCCTAAGAACTGTAATAGCCCAAAAGGAGTACTCGTAGCCTCTGAACTCGTCGGCCTATCGCGAACCGTCATCCCTGTAACAGTTCCCGATGTAACTGACAAGGCGAGAGTTACTAAGAAAGGGGAAGCGGTTGCAGAAAGCAGCGTTGAAAGAAAGAGTAACATCTCAGGATCCGTGTCTGCAGAGAGCATTACATCGGAATTATTGAAGAATGCGCAATTAAGCGATGAAGAGAGGAATGCTGCCGAAAGTGTCATTAAAGTTCTTCAAAATGTTTTCTCCCCCTCGTCTTCTGACGTGGGTCGATCCAGTTTGACGCAACATAGAGTCTATACCGGTGATCATCCATTGATCCAGCAGCATCAAAGACGTCTACCAATTTCTAAACACGAAGGGGTACGAACACTTTTAAAAGAAATGCAAGAAAACGATGTCATTGAGCCTTCAGCAAGTCCATGGGCATCTCCCATCGTCCTTGCCAGGAAGAAAGAAGATTCAACAAGATTTTGCGTTGACTATCGCCGGTTGAACAAGGTTACGAAGAAAGAAAGTTACCCTCTTCCTAGAACTGACGACATTCTAGACACTGTTTCTGGAAGCAAGTGGTTGTCGACACTTGTTTTAAGGAGTGGGTAAAGGCGGGTAGAAATACATCCTGATGACCGAGAAAAGACATAATTTACTACTGGACAAGGACTTTGGAATTTCAATATGATGCGGTCGGACTATGTAATGAGTCGGCTACATTCGAACGCTAAATGGAGACTGTTTTGAGAGACCTTTTCTACGAAGCCTGTCTGACACATCTGGATGACATCATCGTCGTCAAGAAGAGTTTGAAAGAACATCTAGAAAATCTTAGAAAGGTGCTTCAGAAACTGAAAGAAGTAAATCTAAAGTGTAGTTTTGCTAAATGCAAATTATTCATACAGGAAATGACATACCTCGGACATGCCATCTTTCCTGAAGGTGTGCGCAGGGATCCCGAAAATATGTCAGCAGTTAAAGACTGGAGACATCCCGAAAATATGAATCAGCTGAGAAGATTTCTAGGTCTTTGCGCCTATTATAGGAGATTCGTGAAGGATTTTCTTCCATTCCAAGACCCCTTCACAATCTGACAGAAAATTCGTGTGGACAAAAGAATGTGAGGATGCATTTTAAGAAGGGAGCTTTAATATCTGCTCCAATCCTGACGTATCCTCAGCTCGACAGACCATTTATTATCGACACGGACATGAATAGTGAAAGTGTCGACGCTGTTTTGTCCCAAGAAATAGAGGGCCAAGAACGTGCAGCTTACTGCAGCAAGAGCCTGTCTAAATAGGAGAGGAATTACTGTGTCACCAGAAAGAGTTGCTCGCCATAGTCAAAGCCGTAGAACATTTCCATCATTATCTATACGGCAGAAAATTCCTGTTCCGCACGGATCATGCATCATTGGCCTAACTTTTAAATTTCAAGAATCCTGAGGTCAAATAACCAGATCATATACAGAGAGTCCAGGAATATGACATCACTATCCGTCATGGAAGGGATCATCGCACGGAAACACTGACGTCTTGTCTAGAAGACCTTGTAAGAAAGCTGATGATATTGTTCTAGCGTCGGTCGAAGCTAAATTCCAGCTGCTTAATCCAGTCGCACGACAAACTGCAACATCAACATCGGTTGATCCAGACCCATGGAGTAACAAGGAAGTTAGGAAAAACCAGCTGGAAGACCGTGACATTAAACGCATAATTTATTTAATGGAGACCTCAAACAGAAACAGAAACCATGGTAGTAATAATGGAGAGCATTAAGCACAAAAAAAGGGAAATAAAGGAAAATATGTAAGAAACATATAATTAAAACTTTCAGTTTTATTTCTAGAATTAATGATAGATAACTTGAAGAATGAAATTTACAGATATTTTCTTTCTCGTAGAAACAGAAGCCTACTTACAGCTTACAACACTTATTTCCCTTTATTTATACTTAAATCGTATGTTTTGAACTATTGCATATATCAAAATTAAAATATTTACTCTAAAACGATGAAGTAGAATTATAAGTGTTAATCTTTTGCATGTAATCGTATTTCTATATTCCAGATATTGAATTAATTAATTTCAAGTTCGTTTGAAAAAATACATCACTAATTTATTTTATTGCTTTTTTATTATTTTCCGTACTCTAAGTAGTCTCTGTTATGTATTTGCTGAATGATACGATAGGTAAAAGAATGAATGCAATGAATTAAGCTCACTCAAATGTTAGCACGAAAACACGAACAAGGCATTTAAAGTTTAACCTTTAATTATAAGATTAATAAAAATATCAGAATAATGAAAAACTATTACTCCTCTATAAAATTTCATAATTTTTCTTCCAATATTTATTACTGTATTAGTTTGAATTTTGACAAATGAACTTCCGGTCATATCCGTACCACCATATCCATCAAGAGTTGTCTACGATGTCAGTTCATTACATCTACGTTCTCCATCCATTGCATCCACGATGTCAGTTCATTGCATCTACGTTCATCCATCCATTGCATCCGCGATGTCAGTTCAGATTAAATAAAAGATCGTAGTTTTATTCAAAAAACGTTTCTAATCGGTTAATTTTAATCTACTTTTTCTTTCCATGTTTTGTTTTTTGTAATTTAAAACTGGTAGTCTATGAAAAATTATGAACGACAGCAGTTTGGTTCAAAGCTTAGTTAGTTTAGTTTATTTGACTACGACAAATCATTCGAGAGCTATCTGCCTAAGGAGAGAGATGCCTTCGTCGAGGAGTTTCTAAGGAAAATGGTTCGTATACATCTTACACTTGGTGAAAGCTACGACAACGTGCATGTAGCCAGCCCATTCCCAGTAATTAGAAACCGAACCGAACTAACAGAGTTCAGCGACCTTACCGCTCGGTCGTTGGTGGGCTTTGAAAGCTTTGGAAAGATGTTAATGACCTGGCTTGTAAAGCATTACTAAGTTAACAGAAAATATCTTTTAAATCTTCTACATGATATTTCGAGAAAAAATACTTCAGCGCACATTCATACCTCGAATCCGCAAAATCGGCTTCGTTTATAAAGCTTGGTTGCTTATTGTGAATGCTTATACCAGATCTGCTAAATTTATGTAGGCAAATCGTATATTATCTCATTGCTATACAAAAGACTGCAGGCTCTTAAAATGGAAACACATTTCGGTCAACATAAGACTAAAACAAAATTTACCTTCTAATTTCAGCCACAGCTTGGAAAGTGTGGCATTTAAAAAATTCTCTACTCTTTGTAATAAGATTCAGTGTATTTTCAAACCATTCGAATGTATTCTCCGTCTTCAGAAAAGTCTTTTTTCATATAATGATATCCTTAGAATTATCTCTTGTATGTCAATACTAGACATGACCTTAAATCTACGATTTGATGCCTTAAAATTTATGCGTTGGAACTTTCATTAGTAATACAGATACTGTAATATGGTTTCATGAATGAGATCCTTCTGTAATTACAATTTTTTTAGAAACAACAGTAAATTTTAGAAATGTATTATTAAAAACATTTACTTTAGGAACGACTTTGCAAAGATCATCTCAGATAACGAACACTGATAAAATGATCAGCGTCTGTCGTTAGCACAGATATTTAAAGGTACATTTTACACAATTAGAATTATAATTTTATACTATGAACTACAGAATAGAATTGTTTCCTGAAGAATATTACCCGACTACAAACGACACTTAACAAATCTCGACGTCTCTTTCAGTTTGATCGAAACAGCTTCTAAATCTAACCTAAAATCTCTTCTACTCTAAAAGATAAAAATTCTAAACTCGAAAATATCTGACAGCAAACCATCGAACAGCTTTCATGAATGATTATATAGTCTGAGATTTGTTATCATCATTTCATCTGATGCAATATTTCTAAAGGTAACAGACAGACATGTCATAAAATGCTTCTTTTCATGACTTACTCCATAATATCATAGTTATATTCGTGTAGGTTGAGAAGTAAACATCTTTACTGCCAATGTGCTAGTTTGACTAGGCAATATAAATGTTCGTATGTAATTACATAGGTGTTACAGTTATTTTGCATTAATCTAATACAAGGAAAACAGATCAAACGATTTCACTCAGACATTATTTTTTCTAATTTTCTTCGTAATTTTACGCCATTATCAAGCTTCGATATACTATATTGTTACGAATTTTGTATTAAATTAGATAATTTTAGTAGAATTATAATTACAATTGTATTTTCCCCGTGCAATGCAGCGCGAGACATATTTTAAGAGAACGCTATGGCTGAAACGTAAGAATATACATGCATTTAACATGGAGCACATGCATTTAACATTGAGTAAAATTTTATCTCGGTAATTTACATTTAAATTGAATATCATGCTAGCTGCAACCGTAATTCGATTCTTTTTTATTTCTAGAAATCTCGAAAGACAGAACTTACTAGGAAGATATCACGCGGTCGGTTAAAAAGCTATAAAAGCCAGGGAAAGAACATCTTAGTTCAGCTGTTTAGTTAGTTTTTTAGTTACTGCTGTTGCAAGTTTGGTTCCGCGTGAACTGAGATACCTGAATTAGCTTCCTCTTTGCATTGCGTTGTATTTTAACATTTTTAGCAGTTTGAAGCATAACTACTGATTATACTGAGTGATACTGTGAACACTTGCACGAATATCTATCAGGAGAATTTCAGCGTTCTGATATATTTCTTTTGATAAGAATAAATTTTATTAACCTATTATTGGACTTGTGCATTCAATCTATTACGAACCCATACGCACGTAACAATATTATTTTTAATCAAATAAAAAAGTCAGTCGAAGGTTTCAGATAAGTACCTGTAACTGAAGTCCGAAAGTATGAGACAGATCTTAAAGGGAAATCCGAATTAAGACAAAGGAGCAATAGCAAAAAGCGCTCTTTGCTTTATTTACGACAAGATGCTGTTTGCCTTAACCACTTACCAAAAAATTGTCTCACTACTGCTATTTGGAGTTTTGAATTTATTTTCGAAAGTCATAAAATTTAAAATGCGTAAACTAATAGTAATAAAACATCTACGAAGTTTAGGAAAAATAGTTTCTTAAATTCATTTCCTCGAAGATTTTTCTAAGCGCTTCAAGAAACGATGATGGCATATCAAACTTAATTGACTTCGGAAAGATCCGAGGTGTACATGAGAGCAGAGTTAATGCAGATTGTTAGGTTAGGTTATTTACTATGGCAAAGCTCTTGAGAGCCATTTCTTTCTAATTTCACGAGAGAATTTAATGTAAGAAGTCCATTTAATGCATCAGATATTGGGTTTTATCGATTCAAATTGATAAATGAGAAATATAATGTAAGGTAATGCGTAAAAGTAATTCTAAACTCGAATTTAATGTGAATCCGGAGAAGAAAGTTTATTTTTTAAGTGAATTAAAACATTCATTTTTTTAAAATCTTTGATTATATATTTGCTTTAAGTTCGGTTATGTGAAATAGTCTATGGGGAATAAACTTTACTTAAGAAATGTTGTGATCTATAAATATAGAAAAAATAGGAAATTTTTTACAGAAAATGTTTTATCAGCAAAAATGTACTCTGCGAAATAAAAAATAGGACAGCTCTATATCTCCCGTTCTACTGGCCGATTGGCGAAACTCAACTTGCGTGTTTCATGTCTTGAAGGTGACTTAGGATATATATTAGATTTATATACAGCATTGTTCTAATTGTTCTAATATAAAAATTTTAACATCAAATCGGACTTTCTCTGAAATGACATACCAATATTTTTCTATATTTCGATTCTACGACTCAAATTATGCCAAACTGTCACGTTTTGTAAAAATCGCACGAGTAGTTTTTAAAAAGTTAGCTTTTAAAATCTTAGCTCCCCAATGTTAATAGAATTTGACATATATTTATTAACCTCTCTTTTTTATTAAACTTACTTGATTCTCTCTTTCACATTTCGTACTTTAGGTTCATTCCGAATAAAATTCGCCCATTTTTATGACTTATTTTTAAAATTCGTATATTTAAAACATTTTTACAAATTTTTCGAAAAATATTTTGAGTTATAAACTATACAATTTTTACCAGCATCTTAAAGTAGATAGATGTATTTCTAAGCCTACCTGCAAAAAATTAGCGTTTTTATTCAAAATTTCCAAAGATATACATGAATTTATACATTGTCGCGATTTGAAATTTGGCATATTTGTTGAAAGCGATAATAAAAACAAATGTGGTTTAGCACTCTGTTAAAATTATTTGAAAGTGGTAACGGTGTGACTTTTTTCCGCTCATGCGCAATATAAAAAGCAAAAGGAAAATATAACGAAATAACCTAATGTCTCTACGCTGGCGCCTGAACTAAAAGGTGGTGGATGATGATTCTCCACCACCAGGATTAGGCGATTGGTTCCCCTAATACCCAGTCGCCCTTTAAAAGAGGAAGTGTATAAGGTATTTGTCACGCCTTCTTCGCATGCTTTCGTGGTGTAGTGGTCAGCACGTTTGGCGCGTATTCGAGAAGTCCGTGGTTCGAGTGCCGGGGAAGACATTGCTCATATTTCATTTTTCCTGCTTCAAAATAACCTAACATTACATATATACATTACTGATATATATATATAATATAGCATATATAATTAAAAGGCTAACAGAACTGAAAATCCCAAAGTAACCAATCACGAAACAAATATCCAATTTAATAACTGTTACAGAAAGAAGTGTATTCTTGATACTGAAATCAGCTTAAGAAATACTGCATAAAAATAAAAGTTATGCATAGCCAATCATTCACAAATGGAAAAATCCATTGTGTTGCCGAAAGGGAGGAAAAAGGAAAACAACTGTTGTCCTTTCACATTGAAAAATGCGGAACAAAAGTCGTTGTTTTTCAAATAACTTTTCATATTTTAGAATACATCAAACGAAACGAAAATACTCTTTTAAATTATAATCTCTGAGTCATTATTCAAATTACAACAGGATGTCAGAGAATTAATCTTCTTAAATATAGACTAACTGGTGTGAATGTTTTCAAGAGATTATCCTCACGTTTGTGGTATATTTGAACACATGAAGGCCTCTAAAATGTTAAATAGAAGTATCACATGACTTTTAAATGTCAATTACGGTACTTCTCTTAGTTCCTTTAGTCTGCTTTCCAAAAAATTGGGTCCGTTTAAATTACGAGCACTTAATTTATCCTCAGGCATAAAACAGTACTTTTAAGCTCAAAGTGATTTTGTGAGATACCCACGAAAACAAATAAAGCACAGCCGAAAGAAACTTCCTGAAAATTACCTTAAACGTAATTCCAAAATACAAAAAAAATGTCACCGTCTTTCTACTAGCGTAAGATGAAATCGATATACTAAAAATAAAAGAAGGAAGGCAATGATCTTAAACATTTCCTTTGACTCAGCATTCTTCAAAATTTGATAAAGAACTGCAATCGTTAGCTAGTTTTAAGAAATCACTTAAGAACTATCTGCAACAATGTTAGCATGATCAAGGTCAAGATACACTCTGCTGTACACTGATTTTCAGAACAAATAAAGCATTCTTGTTTTATAAACTAAAAATACGTCTTGTGGTGTGTGTTATTTTTCTGAGACGTTAATGATATTTTATTTGCAGTATCTTTTGAAACGTATGTTAGCTGAATTTGATTACCTAATAAAATTTTAGACAGTTTACTGACAAAATGTGCGGTATTAATATTTTGTCGCCAGTTTTCTTAGCAGTAAATCTTAGAACAGAGCATAAAATAGTGTTAAAACTGGCTTTAAAAATAATTGGGAAATGATGGCAGATTTCAATTAAAGCATAATATTGTTACCCCAGGAACTAGAAAAATAATTCTTTCAGCGAAATTAAAATCAAACTTAACCTTGATTTGTTTACCAAATTTTCTTTCATATGTTATATTAGTGGTGTTTGCTTAATAAGAATTTTGATGAACCTCGTTTTCAATACTTACTCTTTTTAATACAGTGCATTTCGATAAATGTAGAATGCATAAAGAACAGCAAGATATACAAAATAGAAAATAGAAAGGCAGGACTCTTTTTAAGAATTTAGCTACTATTCTATGAATTCATCTTATACGAATCAAGAAAGCAGTATTAAAAAACGTTAGGATTCGAAAGCTTAACGCTGCACTTTTTTGGTTTCATTTATAAGAGAAGTAAATTCGTTAAAACAGTAATTAATCAAAATTATTATGTTGAAATGTAGAATACATAAAGAATAGCAAGAGTTTATTTCCTACAAAAATAGAAATGCGCGACACTTTTTAAGAATTTAACTACCATGCTATGAATTCATCTTATACGAATCAAGAAAGCAGTATTAAAAAAGGTTAGGATTGAAAAGCTTAACGCTGCACTTTTCTTGTTTCATTTCTAAGAAAGGTAAATTCGTTAAAACATTAATTAATTAAATTTATTATGCATTCATGTTATATAATGTTGTCTTCGGCATTATTACCCCTAATCACGTTAATACAAAATTCTTCAACCTATTTTCTTGTCATCAAAATATTCCCATTTCCTGCTCTTTCTTTAGCAGAATCTTGATCTATTTGCACTATATTTTGCAAAAAAATATGTCTTTTAGCAGATATAGGCTTTTGAGTTACACAATTATGATGTTTGGCCTTATATTTTACTCTTTCAAATCGAAGAAAAATTATTTAGAAAAATTACTGTAGCTAATTGTTTAGCTACGATGCGGCGTAAATAATTTTCTTTCTTCTTTACTCCTGATATTTTCAGTTTTTTTTCTGATGATGACTTATCTTAATCGTATTAAATTTTAATACGTTATCGCGTCGAGGTTACGCCAATTCTGTCTTAGGTACTTGATGTGGCTATTAATTTCTTTGGTCCTTCATTAATCAAAGTGAAATAGGAGTATAAAGATGTAGTGCTATAGAGAAACTTCCTTAATTTTCAAACCTTGCCAGAGCAATACCGAACACGGATACTGCGGCGCTCGAGAGTTGCTTGCGTTAGTTTAGAATCAATTCCACATATACTACTTAAATTTCCATATTATTAAACTTAAAAACTACAAAATTAAGGAATCAATAAAATACATTAATGATGATAGAAAGCTTTTTATTTATCTTCAGACGGTAGAACAAAGCGGCATGCTTAATAATAAATGTATAACGTAAATAACAAATTATAATACGTACGTATGTATATTAAAATATAATATGTACGTATGTATATCATAAATGCATATCGTAAATAACAAATTACCTCAATCAGAGAAAGCCTCCAGCAAACATATTTCTTTTAACCCAGTTTCTTATTTATGTGTATAATTGTTCATCCCATCTCAATTTAAAACGATTAAATGAGATTGTTAATTATTATTAAATGAGAGTGTTAATTTGGCAGAATAAAGAATATTTATTATATCTCCAAAAATCTTCCATCGTCGCAGTGCCTATTAATATCGATTCCTTAAGACACCTGAATGTTATTTGTTCGGCTGAGGCTCGAATCACTGTTAGGGGATCGTTTGCACGGGTATTTTAGGGAGGATTTTCGTATGCAGTGTAAATACAAGCCGCTTTCCTATAGAAAAACTTCCACGAAGGCATCCTACATTTTACGCGGTCGTGTGCTTTGTCATATTCAAAAACGAAACCTTGATAACTCAGTTAACGAAACGGGAAACATCGTAAATATGACGACTTTTTAAAATGAGCTGAAATTTGGAATACACCAGAAAGAAATATAGATTCGGTAAATATTTTGTAAAAAGTGCTTTTCAAATAACTTGCAGAAGAAGATTTCTCTATAATGTTGAAAAGCTTATTAGAGTGTTTGGTTCTTCTCTGAAAGACAATTCAGCTTCTTTCGGCTAACATTTATGTTTTCAAATGTGTTTTTCAATTATCTTCCCAGAGGGTCTTAATGCCTCATGCATAGTTTGAAATTCAATTTATTGAAATCTGATTTGCTTTCGAAACATTTGATAGCAGTAACGTTAACGAAACTGGAGCTGTATACTATTCTTTCCAGGGTTTCAAAATTTATGTTTTCTCTCGTGGAAAGATTTACTTAGGAAATGAGTTATGAAGTTTCGTAGAAATTTAATTAACTAAATATTAATTTTCCCTATATATTTCAATTAATTCTTTTAAATGATAGATTTTATTAGCAAACAAACCTTCGAAAGCAGCCCCTACCTCTGCTTGGATTCCTACTAGCGACCCGCAGGTCGCGGAAATGTATGCCTTAATTCCTTTGTCACATCACAAGGATAACATGTCTTTGATTCCTTTTATTTGCCCTTCTAGCCTAAATACATTTGGAAAGGGGCGCATATTATTCTAAATCGGCAAGTTTCAGATCAGTAATGATTTATTTCACCATACTTAAATCTCTTGCCTGTACACAAAAGAAGAGATTTGAAGCAAGGTATAGTTAGTTCCAAATAGACTATACTATATCCGTATTCAAATTCGAACGACCGATCAGGGGAAAAATGTCTAAAGCAGCGATTTAACAGAAGCTGCTTATGGGTAAATTGCCTTTTTTTGAAGAAGGATTTGGTGAAAAGAAGAATTATTGAGTTTCCCTTAGAAAGTTCTCCATAAAGGTGCTGCTTCCCATAAGGTTTATTACGCATTGCCATAGTAAAATAAGCCAATAATTGGATGTATAGCTTTGGTGTACGGATTAATTCATGTATTAAAAGAGTATCTGTGAGAAATGTCTTAATTTTTGATGAATTTAATATCAGAAAAAAATTCGACTGTTTTCTAGCCTTCCTTAAAATGCTATCTTAAAAACGGAATTTGTTCACATTCAGCTTTCAAGTTACATATTTTATATGTTTGCGTGACCGACCTCAAAGACATTATTGAATAGATAATCTGCAAATGTAAGATAACTCTAAGAATTTAGAACTGTCGTATGAAATTCATAATTTTTATTGAAGTATTGAAGCAAACAGAATACCAGCGATCAAGAAAATGTAAATAAATGACCACACAGGGTTTGAAAAATAACCAATCAGAATGTTTTACTTCACAATTTTAATTCTTATTGAAGTATTGCAAATAATTTACGTGTGTTCTTGCTACAGAATGATGGAAAATTGAAACTAAATCTTAAATTTTTAAAAGCTTCCGTGAACTTCAGATTCTGGAAAGTGGATTTAAAGTACAATTTAATACTGAATCTTATATCTTACTGTGAGGTTCCATATGTAGGCTAGAAAAATTCACTGTTCCTTCTGAACATATTTTTAAAAAGAACATAGAATAAAGGATTCATTAAAAACGCAGATGCTTAAACTGCTGCTTTTTCTCACGCTTAACGTATTCTTTTGAAGTGAAAACATATTTTCCTTCAGAATTTCTTACTTTTGAAACAAGCAAAAAACTAGCATTAAATATTTTTGCTTTTCTAAAATTCTTTATCCCAATTCTCGTATGTAACAAGTAAAAAGATTTATTGCTCTGAGAGAAAGAATGAAAGAACAATAAACATTCATATAAAACGGTACGCAATAAAAGTAAGTAGGTTCTTTCGAGCCTCGGAAATAACGAGAAAAAATAAAATTTTATGATATAAAAAGCCAGTTATTCCTTCTCGAAAACTTATCATGCGTGGAGCTACTAGCCCTGAAAAACATGCAAAGCATAGCAAACATATTGAAACAAAATCCCGAAATTCTCAGCCAGATATAAATTTCCTTCCCTCCCACTTCTTTGGCTCCTCAGCGTCAACATAAAAAATATTGCTTTTTATTTGCATATAAGATTACACAAATAAAATAGATATGCTTTAGAAATTTACTCGACATCCAGTTAAATAAAATCTTTACATTTTTACATTTAAATGTAATTTTTCAGCCTACACGCTTCTTTTTTATGACAAGAATTAAATATAACTGTGATAGGATTTTTATATCGAACAACTAACATAATAAAAGTATTTGAGCCATTTGCATTTGTACTTTTGCGTTATTAGTAAGTATTGAAAGTAAATTTCCCTGTTTAATTATTTAAATATTGACTGGTTTTAAATACTAGAATTTTTGTCGTGAAAAGATATGAGGTCTAATAAAATGCATAATGTTCCCTGCTTCATGAAAATAAGGAAAATGATGTATTTAGTATATGATTATTCTATTTTAAGCTCATGATTTCAAATGCAATTATTACAAGATTGCTTAGAGTAACTGTTGAAGCATAAGTTTTAATAACAACACTTATTTCCATTACTGATGGCTATAGCAGCTATGGAGCTTCACTCATTTAACTCAAGTCAGTATAATGCTGGAATAGCTACTTCAACAAGGAGCCCTATTTTAAGGATTTTGAATAAACCAATGGCCTTACAGCTCTTATTCTAATCCCGAAGAGGTTAACTTACTCTGTTACCTCAGTTAAAGTAAAATGCTGAATTTTTTAACACGTTTAAATATCCGTCGCACTGAATGATTCCGGTGAGATCTTGATCACGAAACCGGTTCGTCATGATCCCAATCAGAGTTGAGGCCCTTTTTATACAAATCTCAATAAATCTAGAAGAGCTACGAACTCTAGAAAAACATTTTAAATTTATTTATTTTTAGACATGATATATATACAAGGACGTGATAAGTATGTTTTGTCAAAGTCATATTCCCTTTGTTTTGTGCACATAATTCCGTAAGTCCTAGAAAAAATAGAAATTCTGTCTTCCTTAATGTGAGGCAATATTCATAATGTTCTCTTTGGCTGCAATGTATTCTTACTATACCATCCTACACTTATTAAGTGTACCTATGTATTAAAATCGTAAATTTATTTATGGTAGTTTTAGTAATGCAATTTGATCCGAGAATTTCTATACAAATATGAATCATAACATTATTCTGCATACATTTATCAATATAAGCAGATTATTAATAAATATATGATTAATGAACTGCGACATCCATGCAGCAATTTCTTTATTATTTGCAAAAGTAATGTTTACCTTGTAGAGACATTAGGTATTTTTTGAAAGCAGGAGACGTGAAAAATGAGCAGTGCACTCGCCGGGACTCAAACCACGGACCTCTCGAATACGCGCCGAGTGTGCTGACAACTGCACCATAAAGGCATGCTAAGAAAGTGAGAGAAATATCTTATATACCCCCCCTTTTAAAGGGAGACTGGAGATTAGGAGACGCAATCTGCAAATCCTGCTGTTAGAGACTCATCGTCCACCACCCTTTTAGTTCGGGAGCCCCTGTAGATTATTTTTGAAGGAGGAGAGGAGACAAATGAGCAATGCCCTCGCCGGGACTCGAACCACGGACCTCTCAAATACCCGCCGAGTGTGCTGACCACTACACCACGAAGGTATGCAAAGAAGGCGGGAGAAATACCTTATAAACTTTATGCGGAGAAATATTTTCCATTTTTGGAATTTATAAATGTCAATAGAAATGTTTCTAATTAATTTTTAATTTTAAGAGTTTGTGAATAGTTTTTAATTGGCTCATGAAAATTATTACACCAGGTTGCAAAAACCTTCTTTACAGTTAAGATGCTGGATAGAATAAATATAGAGAATTCGCTGAGCAGATCATGGTTAAATCACAAGATGCTGCATTCCGCGATTTATATTAATATCTTATAAATGATTTGCTTTTATACCTAACAAAAACTGGGAGAGTTGACTCTTGTATTCAAATTGTGGGAACTCATGAATACAGTTTGCATTACACTGCAGATAACAGATTGTTACAGGTAATGTCAATAAAAGCTGAAATATTAAAACCTCATTTGAGTCTACTGTTATTTTCTTAAGTAGACCTTTTGATCGCAGACATAGCTAAATTATCTAAACTCAAGCAGAAAATGAAAGCTTAAATTAACGTAGAAGTTGTTTAAAAGACATTCCGCTCTATTTAAAGACACTCTGGTATTGATAATATACTCCCCCTTTTAAAGGGAGACTGGAGATTAGGAGACGCAATCTCCAAATCCTGCTGGTAGAGACTCATCGTCCACCACCCTTAAAAAATCCTAATAAATCCTAATAAATCTTCTCATCCCCCAGTTATCCGTCTGCTGGTTATAAAATTTCTCGGACTCTCCAGAACTTGAACTTTCAATCATTTTCTCACTTTCAGATCACTTTTCACTAAAATTCACTTCTCGATTCTTTTTAATTCTTGCAAAATGTACGGCATTTCCTGTCCTTCTAATTTGACGTACAACAGCCCAGCTAAAAGAGAGTTATAATATCGTGCCAAGGAACAATGAATCTTATCTTTGAAACAAAGAAATTAGCAAATATTTAACGTTGGACACTTAATATTTTTTCTCTTTCGTTTTGCCCAATCTATCCGCACAGTTTCTTCAGCTAGTGAATTAAATTTTCCTAAACCTTTCGTATTCAGAATAATTTCTCTTTTTTATTTAATTTTATTTGTTCGTATGTAGTTCTTCACACTTAACAAATCCTATCATTTAAGGTTTCCATGTTGCATTATTGCCTTCCTCAACCTACAACACCATGTGCATTTTCTCTTTGTTCAGCACGTTGATTTACCTATAACTATGGTTATTGTTCCTCCTAGCTTCGCAAAACAAATTTGACCCTTAAGAAGAAGCATTTATGTATGATAGCTGTCGAAATAAATGGAATGTTATTCAAAATATATATTAATCTAATGCTACCATTTTTCTCACTTTAAATTCTACATTTCGATATTTCTCTTCCAATTAAACCGTTAAAAGTATTCAACAAATTTTGAAATGTCTTCGCATTTCCGTTTGTTCCTCTTTCAAATCAAGATAAAGTTTCCTATATTAATATTTCTCTGCAGCTGCATGCTCAAACTCGAGGTTAGCTGAGGCTCGTACCACCTGCGTCAAAAATTTCATATACGTAATGTCGATGCTTGTAATTGTCATGTCTATTTGTAATTTCTAGGCATGTCGAACCCGACAGAAAAAAATTCTGTATACTTGCTAATAGCAGAAAAAAGAAATGTCTGTAGCCCTTGAATATGCTGGTCTGAAACAGTATTAAGACTATGTTGTTACAGAAATTATGCTACTAAATCATTGTGCCCACAGTTTTAGTACTACCCATGAGTAGTGTATTCGTTGTTTAGTCTAATACCTTCGTGAATATGTCTGAAAAGTCGTAAAATAAAGAAAATGAAAACTGCATTGCGTAAACTAATAATGCATTTATACTGTTTAATGGCGAATGGCATATTTTTTAGAAGAATATGTATTACTTAACGATATAGGTATTATATTATTTTACCATTAATTTTTTGTTTCTTCATATTCTAATCAGGTTATCAGGACCACGTCTTTTATTCTCTTCTCGCTTTATATTCTATTTATTTTTATATCTCCTCCCCTTTCTATCCATGTGATCAGTTTTATGTCCTTCTTCTTAATGACTCTATCAAAAATTCTAGAAACGTCCGGCCGTGTGGAAACGCTCACGAACTTCTGCTTCACAGCATTTAATTTCTATTGAATTTTTTATCAATCTTGGGCAGAAACAATTGACTTTCTCCTATATAATCTTAGTTTCATTGAATTTGATTTTAAACCTGCTTTAGTAAAGCTAGTCAAAAAGCAAAATATTTCTGTAAATTACAAATCTATCCCATATTGTTTCAAGTAGCTATTAAATACTTTGTTTTTTCTCATATTAATTTATATATTTTTCTTGTTTTCCCAGTTATTAATAAAGATTTCACACATTAAGCATTTTCTATAACAAATTTTGCTCAGACAATATGGAAAATTGCAAATTTCACTGCGACAAATGCATTGAATGAAAATGCCCATTTTTTGTAATAAAAGTCTTTAATTAAAGGAAATAACTTACCAAAAATTCAACATTTATAAAAGTTAATGTTTTAGAACTCAAAAGATATCTAGAAAAATGGAAAAAGATAATTTCCTCGATGCGAAAAGAGTGCGCAAACAGAAATTTCAGAAAGAAATTTAAATATTAACTTATTTACCTCGAATGATCTTTGGATCTAAAAAAATTTTATATAATTAAACAATAATTGAAGCGTGGGAGAAAATAATATAGACACAAAGCTGAATTGGGAACATCTGTTTAACCATCTCGAAACGACAACAGAGATTTAGATTCTATAAAACCAAAACATGTAAACAGCAGATAAAATGAATGTTTAAATATGCAGACTAAAAATGTAAGTAAACATTATTTTAGCTACTAACGTATGCAAAATAAATTTATTAAAATATAGTCATTTATTCATAACATTTATTTTACATTATTTATAATATGAAATAATAATTTCAAGTAGATTTTAAAAAAGTTCATTTAAAAATGAATTATTTTTTTAATTCTCATAGTTTACATTACTTAAAACAAATAACTTAACTCCTTCCGTTTTTACAAAACTGTTCATTTAAATAAGTGCATATTTTCTTCTAAAACTAATTTTTCACAACAAAATACTGAATTGTATTGAATGATAATTTATGATAAATGAAAAAAATATTTTCGCTGCTTTCATTCCTATAAAGGTATCACTAAATATAACTACGCTGATTTCTTAAATATTTATTAATCTTACGGAGCAAATTAATTAAAATATAGCAAACCCTTCAATAGAAACATAAGATTTTTTTATATATAAAGGCCTTTTACTTTCCATTTGGTGTTCGCCGAAAACATCGTAACAAATACATCGCAGACGAAAACGTCGCGGAGAAAACAACACCAAGCGTAAACGTCGGGGTACAAAACATTGTGAAGAAAACAAAGCAAAGAGACATCGTGGTACAAAATTTCGTCGTCGAAAATAAAGCGGTTCAAAAATTTCGCAGTTTAAAAACATCATCGTCGAAAATATCGTGGTAAAAATAAAGCTCCTACAAATCATCGCATGATGATAACATCGCACACAGGTCTTTTTCAAGCTTTAATAATTGTAAATGGATATTCGCATAATGATTTGTGAGTGCAACATGGAAAAAAGGAGAATTTTTACTTTTATGCAATACTAGATACAATTTTAACTTACAATTTTTACTTTTAACAATATTTTTTATTAACTGATAAATATTTGCTGAAAATTTAAAATGGAAATTTAAGTTTAGAAAATTAATGCAACTTACAGCACTTAATATAATTTTAAACTGATGTAGTTAACTCACAAAGGTCATTAATAAATTATATTTTTATAAACTTTTACTGGTAATTTTTCATGGAAAGTATAATCTAAAAACGTTTAGGAAACGGAAATTAAGTAACTGCATTACCTTATCTATAAAAAATTGGTACATTAATTATGAGATTATTTTATATTCTGAGATTATTTTCTTAGTTAATTATGAGATTATTTTATATTCTGAGATTATTTTCTTAGTTAATTATGAGATTATTTCACTTTTGTTAATCTGATCCTCTTATAGTGAAAATTATTTCTTGTTGTGCTATTAAAAATTTGTAAGTTAATAAAAAATATGAAAGTAAAAATAATCCTCCTTTCCATTTTGCGCTCACAAATCATTATGCGAATATCTATTTACAATTATTAAAGCCCGAAAAACGCATGTGGGCGATGTTATCGTCATGCGATGATTTGTAAGTACTTTATTTTTTACCACGATATTTTGGACGACGATGTTTTTAAACTGCGAAGTTTTTGAAAAACTTTATTTTCGACTGCGATATTTTCTACCACGATATTTTAGAACTGCTATGTTTTCTCTACGCTTTATTTTCTCCCACTGTGTTTTGTACCACGAAGTTTTCGCCTTGCGTTGTTTTCTCCGTGACGTTTTCGTCCGCGATGTTTTTGCTGCGATGTTTTCGGCTGTTACCTTTCCATTTCTATTTCATACCAGATCAGTTAACTGTGTCTCTATTCTCTTAATCAAAGATTTACTAAAAATCTTCTTCCTGTGTTTTAATTACTAATGAAAATTAAAAACCTATAATAGACATTTTCATTGTTCTTTTTGTTAAAGGGCAAAAGTTTTCTTTTTACTATCAAAAATAATAGTGTTTCCAAAATTTAATTATTTGGATTAACTTTCAAAAATGCCAATTAATAAAACTATATGTACCTTATAGCCTGTAGTCATAAAATTGAAGCAAACATTTTTTAATTACAGTACTTATATTTTATTTCTTTTACACAGATACTATTTCTAACTGTGTAAAATTTCTGGCAATTTTAACTACTGAATTTAACTAATACAGATGAATTCAAATAAAATGTATAAACACTTTTTTAAAATGCATGTAAATTTTAAATTAATGTAAATTTTAAAAACTTGTTCTTCATATATTACGACACAGGACCTCTAAAATAAAATAAGTTTTTAGTGAAGCTCCACTCACAAAATATTTGTACCTCATTATGCAACAGTTTCTTTTTCTCGAATACTTCGTTTCTTCCATTTTTTTCAAGTGTTATTCTTTCATTAGAATTTAAACGTATCATCCAGCCTTTCAAGTTCATTACCAAAGAAGGTCTTCTACTGAGAGGTTTGCAAAATATTCAATAACTTCCATTCTCCTTCTTTTAAGGAAATCAAAGACACAACAAGTAATAAAGACAAAACGTAAAGCAACATTTCACACACACATATAATATAAGTAAATCGGCTGCTCTCATAAAATCTTGGCACTCCAGTGAATTATATTTCTTCATTTCTCGGCTCCCCAGATCTTTAATAACGAAAGACACAAACAGAAATCCATGAAACCTTTTGTTCCATTCCTTTGATTTCCCAAAACTTAGCAATCGCAGAGAGAATCGCCTCGGGAAATGGATTCAGGAGTATTCAGCAGCACTCTAGTGACGTAATCTTCCGAGTATCTTTGACTGGAATTGACAGAGAAAGAAGGAGACTAGTGGAGCAATAAGGTTTGGCGGAAAGATTTTCGTTCAGAAATCGGGTCATTAGCTCCGTTTCACTATGAAGCTTTTAAAGACTTAAGAATATTCTGGTTGTGTTCCTTCGGATGTGTTTAGAAACATTTGACTTTGCTGTTCTCAGAAACGAATCAAAATTATTAGGATAAGAAATATATTTCTTAAGCAGTTCGTTGCAAAAGTCGTGTAAATCTGGTGGCCATTTTGGTATTCTCAAGAACAATTTTTTCAGTTGCAACATTTAAAGAAAACTGATTTTCAAAAGTATTTTAAATTTGTTACAACACTGTCATCAAAATATCAGTATTCTGTCATATTAAGAGACGGAGTTATTTATAAAGCAGATTCAAAATTTCAAGAACATGTTGTGATTTAAACCCTATTTATTATTATTTGCTTTCTACTCATTAGTAGTCGTAGGAAAATTTAGTAGCTCTGAAATATTAAAATAAATGTATAGTAAATAATGATCATTAGATTTGTTATGTATAACATATTGTTACCCTTAAAAGTACTCTTGTAAGAAATGTCATGCTTCAGGACTTATATGAAAAAGCAATACATTACTGCAAGAAAGAAAAGTTTCAAGAAAATTTTAACAAAGCTTTGTTATGCTAACGACTTAACGAATGTAACCACTTTTAGGAATTTTTATAAATTTCACGTATTTACAAAATGAAAAAATATGAATGATTTTAAAATGAAAGCTTTGCGCTTATTAAAAAAACTCGATGGTTGAACAAAATGTAAATCTCATTATAATTCTGTTGTTAAATATCAGTTTGAAATGAAATTATTGCAAAACATACAAAATATTTTGATGACCATACCTTAAACAAATAAATATTTTGAATATTTATTCAAAAGAAACAGTTTTAATTATTATGAACAGTGAAACGTCTTGAAAGGGGCTGTGTGAGGAAATGAAAAAAAAACACTCAAGTAACACAAGATCCCGCAAGCGTTGCACAACGTTTGCATGTTCACTGAAACAGCAACTCTATAATAATAACTCCATAACATAACAATTTTCAAAAACTATTACCTAGAATTTCTTGAAATTATCTTCATATAATAATAGAAAAAGCAATGAAGCCATACAAATTGGTTGTGAATAAAAGTAAGAACTTATTTTGAATACTTAAATAAAGGTTTCACCATTCCACCTGCAATGTTGTAAACAGATCCAAATGAAATGTAATTTCAGATTATACTTTTCAGAAATAAGCGCACGTTATGAGCCCCGACATTATAAACGTTGAAGGAAAGATATGAATAAATATTTCAAATTTATGAAACCTAATCATTGCATCGCACATAACCGAGGCTTACATATGCATATCACTCAAGCAAATAAATAAGCCGCGCTCATCCAATGCACTTCGCCATTCGGTGCAGGAATATCCGGCAGAAATGCCAATAAGAATGTGTAACATCACTGAAACACATCTAAGACTGCCCTGCAAACAGTCTACAGCTATTAAGTCCATGATCACATAAAATTCAGATTTAAAAGTTAATGATTAGTAATATGGGCCTTGTCAAAATGAACGAAATTTGAACTATGTAGAATGCAAACAGCCATCAATATATTGGTCCCAAGAACATAAAACCCATAATGGATAAACTCAACATATCAATAATGCATCAGAAATATTTTTAACTGTTGTTACATTTTTCCGGCTGTTTACCTGTGTTCACGTCAATCCAGGAGATGATGGACTGTTTGTAGAAACTAAAAATATGACACCAGTTGGAGTTGTGCATTTAAGTTTCTTTAGAAAAGAAATGGGACCTATAATACTGACAATAACGAGGAATAACGGTACTGTGAACAACATTGAATATGAAGATAACACGCGAATTATAATTTTATGAACAAGGCTTTCAACTTTGTTGTGTATTGTGTTTGTAATGTAAATAAAAATTTAGAATAATTCTTCGAGCTTATCAATCTCGTCTGGCAAGTAAGCAAAATTAATTTAATCTCTTTTTTCATACGTTAAAAGGCGAAATCGAAACTGAAACTGTATTTTTTAAAGAAACAACGCGCATTTTCCTTGTTCCACATTTTCCTGACGCCGAGAATAAGTATTCATTTCATTAGAAGAGCTTAAATTACAAGTTCTAAATATTCTGCAATATTCAAACAGCACTCTTTAACCAGACCAAGAGGTCAGATTTATGGATAATTATTCAACATTACTTAAAATGCATTCAAATTGATTTTATAATCTTCACATCCGTGCACCATCGTACGATTAATGAAGTTGAAGAATATTTTATTAAATCGGCAATCCATTATGTGATACGAAATGCAACTGACGGAGGTATCAAAATCTTCTATCCACGCTAAGATATCATAAAATGAAAAGTCAGAAAAGAAAACTTACAAAGTTTGACTTGTTCTGGTAGTATAAACGAAGACAAAATGTGACTTGTTTTGGTAGTACAGTCTAAACTCCTAACATATTGCAAGCGAATTATCTCTGCGTCTGAGGTTAACGACATAGACTTGAGAAGGATTAAGCAAACCTTTTTATTAAATCAGAACTTTGAATATAAATGCGTGACTCGTGCATACAAAACAGACAACCAGTTTTGGCGATGTAACTTAAAGAAATACTAAATTCAAATTTCAAATTAAAACTATGTCTACTAGCCAAGGGCTACACAAATGATTTAGCGCAAAGTTGAATAAAATTATTTACCAGAGTAAAATTTTAAAAATCGGCATTTATGATGCAAGGCGAATAATACATTTTCATTTGAGCTAGCTAATCTAGTAACGTGACCTCAAGAAACTGAATTTGCTCTGAAATTCAGTTTCGAAGCCTTCTTTTAATTACTATCTCTTCATCATTTACATCCTGATAAAGAAACAGAAACGAGAAGTGACAATACCGATGCCAAACATAAAATAACTGGTGAGGAAAAAATAACGGTAATAACCCTACATATTTTAGATCAAAATATAAAGGATACAGAGAGCATATTCAATTTATGGAAAGAAAAATTGTCTCAGTCAAACTTTTGGCATTTTAAAATTGTAGCAAAACACAGCTAAGTTAACTACTTATTACAGCTCAATTCAAAATCATTTAAGCTAAAATATAGTGTCAGGATACTTATTTTTCACCAAAGAAGTACATGAAAAATCTCTGAGGATAAAAAATATTGATTTAGTTTCAATTGGAAAGTTTTAAACAGAAAACCTTGTGGTCTAAAGTTATTTCATTATTTTGCTTATATTTATCTTTATTTCATCATTTAATTAGTTCATTTAAATCATTAATAATTAAACATTGAACTATACTTATATTACGGACAAAATGCTCAGACATATTTCATTGCGCACAAAGCCAGTGAAATGTAAACGATATGCAGTATATTCTACCGAGAAGTATAACTAATGATCTCAAGAATTCTGAATTTGTGTAATGGCCTTGTAGAGATATTGGATATTTTTGAAGCAACAGAAAAGTGAAAATGAGAAACGCACTCTCCGGGTCTCGAACCTCGGACCTCTCGAACACGCGTCGAGTGTGCCGACCATTACACCACAAAATCATGGTAAGAAGGTGGAAGAAATACCTTATATATTCCCCCTTTTAGAAGGTGGCTAGGGATTAGGGGACCCTATCGCCAAATGCTGGTGGTGGAGAATCATCTTCCACCACCTTTTTTAATTCGGGCGCCACAGTAGAATCACTAGGTTATTTCTGAAAGCGGGAGATGTGAAAAATGAACAATGCCCTCTCCAGGACTCGAAACTCGGGCCTCTCGAATAGGCGTCCAGTGTGCTGACCATTACACCACAAAGGTATGCTAAGAAGGCGGGAGAAAGGTCTTATAAACCGTTATTTAGCTACCTGATCTGTAACATATATATTCTCATGAACCACAGTAAAATATACTCAGATCTGAAACGAAGTACAAAAATCATTGTATATTCAAAAAGCACCTCTTAGAAATTCACTTAAAATGAACAAATATATTCAGCAAATATTTCGAGCTTCTCTTTTGATAAACGTAACAACAAACATAAACTCTTCTTTCAATAAAAACTGTTAATTAGAAACTCGTTTTATTAGCGTGCATATATGCAATAAGGTGTATAAATTAATTTAACAGACTAAAAATATTACATAACTAAAGAATATTTCCTTGCATAACCACTGGATTACATTTTCTAAATAACTTTCGCTTTAAAGCATCTTTGCAAATGTTTCCCCATTTATGTAATCAAAATATTATAATATAAATTGAGAAAAATGTTATAGCAAAATCAGATACTCATGATTTAAATACTGAAAATGTAAGAAAAATAATACCATTAAAACTTAAAGATATACAAATATTTACATTTCATAAATTTAAACAAAAAAGAGCGTACATTCTATAAATTAGAAATTTTCGAAATACGGTTTGCTTACTTTTAGCAAAAGAACAATGAAAAAATATGCATTTGATCAGTTACAAGAAATAAAATATTAAACATTTGTTCCTTGACTCTAATCCCATGAAATATACGCGAATTCGTAGCAGAAATAAAAGCAGCGAATATCTAAATTGCCTCGATTTACATCTGGAGATCCTCATTAACGATCAGTTTTCCTATATAACATGAAATTAATGTACCGTTTATTTCATGCAAAAAGATTTCCTCATATAAATCCAATCTCTTTTTACAATAAAGAAACGCCTCCACAGAAACCTTACAACAAGGCGAAAAGAACGGTGTTTCTCTTAGACGAAATTCATTCTAAGGGTTAAAAAGAAGCATTAGCGCTTCTGTGCAAGACTCCTCCTCTCCATCCATTCTCCTTCTCTAGAAATGGTCTTGAATTGCGTCGTTGAAAATAAAAGAAAGGAAGAAAGGAAGAATCCATTGTTCCCGACAGTTAATACTTTTTCAACAAACTAAGCTTTAAAAAGAATAATTCCCAACATTTTATTGAATACTTTAGTGAGAATGCTTAATGCATGTTTTTTTTAAATAAATGGATTAATTTTAAATAAATCCAACATACTCGGAGAAGCATTTGTTTCACGTGAAAACAATTCTACAAGAAATGTATTTATCCATTACATTCTGAAATTCGTCATACATAGTTTTGTTGAGGGCACGAAAACCATGGAATTTTTCTAGATTTCCTCTGCTGTAATGAACATTAACACGAAACACATGAAAGCCTGATGTTTATATTCTGTAAATAAAGGAAATTCCTGGAAATATTAACATTTAAGAACATTTGAAGAATTAATTAACTATCTAACTACAAAATCTATGACGCTTATTTTGTTATTAGATCGCCAAATTTTTAAATAATAATAATACAATTATTATTTTAAATCTAAATTATATTGTTAATAACCAAAGCAGTGAATTATTTTATTCGGTTTTTTGAACACATAGATCTACTTAAGCATTATTAAAATATGATAAAGATCAAAATTTACTTCATAAATAATGGTCACAAATTTCGGAAAACAAGTATTTCCCAAAATAATGTAGAAAAGAAATTAGCATTTATAAAAATTAAAGGATTACATGGAAGTATAATCATAAGTATTATATTGCTAGCTTATTTATAAAAATCTACCCATTAAAGAGTTAGACTATTTTGGGAATGAAAATAGAAACTTTCTCTCTGTGGATAGGTACTAAATCACCTAACTCATCAAAAACTAACTGTGTGTGTTTCTAGTAATTTTTACTTTTCTTCAAAACTAAAACCTGATTTTGATTAGTGGATCAGGACTTAATAAAAGAGGATATGCAAATCAGACTTCACTTCCTACATATAATAGAATGATATGATAGAATATGTACATATGATAGAATTATCAGAAACCATTAATCAACTGGGAATAATTTCTGTAACAGCGTACAAAACTTTAACACTGACGTAACTGTGAAGTAGATAGCCATGAAATTTGAGAAAGCAGTATTTAGCATTATGAAACCCTAATTCGATAGGAAGGTGATACATATCCAAGTAGCAGAAATAAGGCATGACATTGCACGCGAAAGCACGTAAAAGGCCAGCAGCAGACGCACACAGCGTATGACATAGCAAAGGGAAGATGCAGGAAGTTGTTGAAGAATTTTCCATAAATCCAATGACTCTAAATTTAGCGTCGTTAAATGAAACCTTCTGGCGCAGTTGCTTTCACACGTGAAACAATGATAGTTCAGCCTAAAGAGGGGTGTTATGTGATGCGTCTAGCCCAGAAGTTTTGTCGAAAACAGAATTTTATCACGTACTTGAAGAGTTTTCCAAAACATCAGTACAAATGTGAGAAAATTGGTGGTGGTCAGCCAAAACAAAGGATGACCGAAAAATCCTTCTACAGGTGAAAGGAGACGGACATTACTCAGGTAACATTGCTCAGCATCTGTATAAATCAAAGAGTAAGGAAGCTCATATGCCATGCGAAAAGAAATTTGTTTGCTGTTCTTTCTTTTAAGTAGGCATATTATATAGCTTCTTTCTATAAAGTTTTCATCTCTTTAATTGCATACCATCCTATTCATTTTTGTGCTAGTGTGTGTTTCCTTATCTTATAAGTGCAAAATATCACACCTGTATTCAAATTCCCATGTATTTCACGGCATTGCTAGCGGAGTCCCAATAAAATGGCGAAATCTGTGCAGGAGTTTTTTTATATTACTACTCTTAACAAAGAGAATCGTGTGATTCTACTTAGTAAATCCGATCATGTTTGTTAAAAGCTATAAAATAAGCAGGAAATTTCAGCTACTGTAGAAATAGTCCACAGCATTTTCTAAATTCGCAAGTTACAACTGAGTAGATTAACTCTGCATTGGGAAACCGTCTGTTGCGTGCAATGAAGTATACTTCTTATATCATTATATCTATAAGTATTTCATATCTTAAGAACATGACAAATTGCAGTTATAATGAATTGCCAAATCAGTTAAGGTTTCTATGTATTACCAAAAATAACATTAGATTACCGATAATAGTTATTATCGCATCCCCTTGGTTTTCTTTTGTAAGTGTTTCGCTTATCCATCTGGCAAATTAATGACCAGCAGCTCAAATACCGTTGAGGATAACTGATTTTTCACATTTCATGGCACTTAAAAAAAGATAAAGAGATGAAAATCTTGAGCACCACCTTTGGAGTTTATTCTACTGAATCTCTTAATCTCTTGCAACCATTGAAGTGGGAAAGATTGTAATCAATTACAAAATCTCTCCCACGAGCGGATGACGTCGCAGAATCCGCACGTTGTCGGTATGCTACATGCATTTTTAAAACTGGCGGGGGAAGATCAAGTATTTCTGACTAGGTTTTTGCAAAGAAGAAAACCCCGATATAAGTTCCATGCATAAACGATGATGGAAAGACAGAAGAAATAAAGAAACGTATTATTAGGTGAAAATATACTAATAAAACAGTTTTATTATTGCTACCTAAGAATTACACAGTATATTAAAAAAGGGCAACAAGTTTTATTTTCTTAAATATCGATCGAATTTGTTTATTTATAGTTACCAGTTTTCTCAAAATACTGTAAAAGATTTTTTGAAACTCTCTTCCCTATTGAAAGTGAATACTTTCTGTGAATATAAAATCTAATTTTTTATATGAACTCCGCATGTAATTAAACTAGTTTCCAAAACTTAAATTGTACTAGAGTACAAACACATTTTTTGCAATAACTCAAAATATTTTCCAGCAATATTTGGAAACCTGATGGCACAAATAATTTGAAGAACGGTAAGTATAATGTAAGCACTTACTAGTGCTTATTAAAAGATTAAAACAAAATATTTTTTAAAGAAATGTACAAATCACTGGTTTCGGAGTCTGTCAAATTTGTCTATCGTAATGTATTTCTTCCTAGAGAAATCGCAGAATTTCTGATTTTCTTTAACTGAGTTTCGAAGACATTTGGATCAGTGGTATCAAATTTATTGTCCCGTGGTCCGAAAGCGACCACCAAAACTGTTTTAAAGGCTCAAGAATACATTTCAGGCACGTCTTTGTTGGCAAAACGGTCTTAGAAAGATTTCACGAATTTAAGTATTTTAAACCTTACTTTACATTAATTTCATTATCAGTAGAAGCAAATGTGAATGACTCACAAAAAATCTATAAATTGAGTTAATTAATTTTCAATGGAATATAAGTCTTACTCAAAGATTTGCTATCATTCGTATTTGTCACAATATAAGCGAGCTCAGTTACGAAATTTTGAGCTAGGAATAATCGCTTTATTTGGGAACACATTTAAATGCGAAGAACGTTTTTTATTCGCAATTGAAAATTAGAATGTAAGAGCCCGTTTGATTTATGAACATCTATAATCAGTAATAAATATAATTTCTAGTTTATTTTCTACATAGTTACATAATTTATCAAAATCGAACCGCCATGGAGGTTCGAGTACACATAATATAATGTATACTAAAAAATAAACAAATTTATAATCATTCCTATACAAACATAAGCTTTGCTTTTTTTAAATTATGTGTTGCAGGAAAATTTACAAATAAAAAAAGAAACTAAATCATCCTTATTTATTCTCAATTTTGGTCCCACTTTAAGAGTTTTCCCTGAATTGCATAATGTGTTTATTTCAAGTTTAAATTAAAGTAGGTTACTTAATAATAAGTTAAAAGTATTAGAATTATTTGAAGTAAATGTCAATATATGTTTGACGTAATAAATGTGTTTGATGCAATTCGGCAATATGAAAAGTTGCAACCAACAAAAATGTCTAGCAAGTACCAAACTTTAGATTTCAGATTGAAAATACGAATAAATGGGAATTTTTTCCCAAATTTCTATAGTTTATGTTTTTATGAATAAGCGAAATTTAAAATTTAGTTAATTTTTTGATTAAAAAGATTTCATTTGGCCAAAAAAGAGGCCAGTCAGCAGTTTAGGTTGCGCATCTGGTTTACGTGCAATTTAAGTTTAAAACTACTGACAAATACAACACATTTGGAAAAGCATTATAAGCGTCAGTAGCTGGCTAATCTCAAGTAGAAACTCGAAGATTACAAAAATTTGGAAAGATAGGACCACCATTCCAAACGTTCTTAGTGGTTCGTACAGTGGAATGGTGGTGTGGCACAATACAAAACTTCAAGTATCATCCTCGAGACCGTTTCAAGACGCCCACCAGTCACAAAACCAGCGGAGAATTGATTTGCGATACATGAAAAAATTGCCGGAAATGAATGAAATTTGTTCCACATATTAATGATAGTGAACAAATAAATGACCAAATTTACAAGACAAGAATACAAAATGAACGTTGGAAAACTATACTTTATGTTCCGCCACTCTGAGCGATATCAGCGTATACACGTCGTGACATTTAAACACACAGATTCTGAATGTGATTCTGGGGAATGACATTCCAAGTGGCTTCCGCTTGACACCAAAGTTCACTCTTGGTGTATGCTTACCAGCTGTATGCTATACGATGAAATCACAGAAATGTTCAATGCGCGGCATATCCGAGGAATAAGCTGGCCATTGAAGAGTAGAAATGTTGTGTCGCGAAATTTAAGTATGTTTAGTCATTTAAGCATCAATTATTTAACTATTTTATTTTTATTTGTATTCGATTTCTTTGTAATTTGAAATTCCGAAGAGCATACTGATTATATATATATATATATATATTTTTAAAGAGTGTATTTAAAATTTTTAGGCAATTATTTTTCTTCAACGGTCCAATTTTCTAACGAAGAAAGGGAGAGTCTTTCAACGGAAGTAACATCTGTGGAAATAGCTTTTAAGATAAAATTTGGAACTGAGGGCAGTATAGTGTTGTTTCCCATGTCTTTTGTTACGAAGCAGTAAAATGGATATCGTAATTCGCTTCCAGCATTCATTTGTACTCTCGCTTTGTGAATGTTGCCATGCTTATATAACTTCGGGAGAAAGGAGCGGTTGTAAATTGGATCTTGAAAGGGCAGTTTTTTGTTGTTTCTCCTTAGATTTTTTCTCTTGTTAGCTCGAATTTTTAGTCTCAAATTTTCGCATGTGTTAAGATGAGTCATTCTACAGCTGGTTAACCGTCGACTGTGGACAATAACTCTATTTTGATTCGTTTAAGATGTTTGATATTGTTCGGTTAAATTATAGTAAAAGTCTCGGGTTGGAGAATGAATTTTATGCGTTACGTTTTGACCAGTTTTATTTTATGGGAGGCGAAACCGAGTTTTTCTCGGTTCTTGCATGAGTTTAGAAGTCGGTTGTTTTTAGTATGCTGCAAATAGAGAGAAGAGAATAGTTCAGAAAGGGGTTTGCTCTTCGGCCGAGCTTCACCCTTGAGGGTGGCTCGCGCTTGCAACGCTGCGCCGATATTTATGAAAGACAGATTCAAGTTTTGAAGATGTGATGAATTGAGAATTTTCCTGAAATTTGTGCGAGATGTAGAACTTAGAGCGATCTTTTCGTAGCTCGAATACTGACATTTCGTGATGTGGGTTTTCCTGCAAAATGGGTGTTTTCTGCCGCCTCGTTGTTGAAAATCGTGTGCAAAGCTTTCCGATTGTGAGAAGAGAAAATTCAATCTGGTGTCGTCGCTCGTACAGTTCCGTGGTCGCTGACAGCTGAAGCACCTGAGTGTCATCTAGTTTATTCCCTTGGTTTCTCCTTTCGTCTATTTCCATATTTGAGAGTTTTTTATTTCCGGGCTTCTTCATTTATGGTTCTATAAGATGTCATTTGTTTCGAATTTTATTTTGGAGCTGATTACTTAAATGACGAATTCATTAATGGTTCTACAAGATGTCATTTTTCTTGAACTTTAATCTGGAGCTGATTACTTGTACGACGAATTCATAAGTTCGATGGGGGAATTCTTCTGCCGACGTTGCTTATAGTTTCTTATGATGATGGATTCCGGTAGTTCAACTGTGAGTTATCTTATATTTTCATTGGTACTCTTTTAGTATTTGCCAAGTGAGAGTAATGTAATTTAATCTGGCGTAACTGGTAGAAAGAGAATTGCATTTGATAATTGAGAAAATTATTTGTGTCTTAGGAGAATTTAAAATTATTGTCTATAAAATATGAAATTTATGTTAATTGGGATTTCTATATTAGTTTAAATGAGATCCAGTTTAAATAATTCATTTAATGTTCTAGTTATTCTAAGTAATCGTTATTATGTTAAATTGCACGATTTTATCCTAATAAATGACTCTTGAAGGAAATTAAATGCGGAATATTAATTACTATTGTATGTAAGGGCAGTCTGGCCAGCTATTTTTAGGTTATCTAAGATATTAATAAATGAGTGTGATTTTTTGTTATTACTTGCATTTTTTGTGTGTGTTTGTGTGTGTTACGTAGTTGGTTTGTTCAATCACTTCATTTGTTTGAGCCGTAAGGCTTTTAAGAAACATGGAGAATTTATCGGTGCTATGGGAAAATGTTTATGCCTTTCAGGTTACTCACAATGCGCCCTCTTATTTTTAGCAAATATGTACTAACCACATCTTATTGAATATTTGTAATGCTTGTTTTAGGTGCCAGGATAGTTAAAACTACTGCTTGATTTTTCTTAGTGGAATTTATTGGTTGTTTTTTAATATTTTCTCCCTGGAGCTTAAGGTATCTGAGCTTGTGCTCTTGAGTTAATTTTGATATAGTGAATTTTAGAAATATTTTGGTTGAGAAATAATATTCAGTTCTACCGAATACCAGAGAAGATTTATTCCTTCTTGGTTTTTTTGGGGGGGTTGAGATTTATTAAGATGAGTTTGCTTTGCTTTGTGTGAGTTAATTGATTTAATAAATAGTTAATTTAGAAATGGTTTGGTGTTAGTCCAATCAGTCAGTTCCTTCCTCCACTTCTAACTAGAAGAATTTTAGTAGTAAGTTTATTTATTTTAGTTTGTCGCGCACCAGATCAAGTCAAAGTTTTAAAACATTTAAAAGTGGTAAAAATTAAAACCAGTAAAGTTTTAGTTGATTTAACAGAAACATATTAGTTTCATAAGTGGTAAATTAACATAAGTTTCATAAGTGGTAAATACATTAACATAAGTGGTAAAAATTAAAACCAGTAAAGTTTTCGCTGATTTAACAGAAACATATTAGTTTGTGCTGTCAGAAATATATGTGTATGGGCATTATCCCGCTGAAATACATTGCGCGGAATGCGTCGAAGAATGAGGAATACCTTTGGCTCCACAACTGCAATTATTTAGCGATCACTGTTAAGGTTGTCCGTAATCTGCAATAGGTAGAATTGATAATTATACCCAGTAGCTCCTCATGCCATGATACCAGACGTTTGTGCGGTATGACGCTGGATACTACACTATAGGAGCATACATTCCCCCTTTAACATTTGACGCATACTCTCGCGTCAATGTACTCCAGGCTTTAGTGAGATTCATCCGAGAAAGCAACTTGTTCTCACAGGGCACGTTACGAACTGAGTTGCCGTGCCCATTGAAGTCGAAGGTGTCTGTGATTCAGCGGCAGGGGATTCCTTCGTAGAGGAATCCTTGCACGCAGTTTATTGCTGCAGCAGACGGTTACGAACAGTGGAGCTAGACAACACAGCACCTGTAGCCAGGATTTCAACATTGTGCTAGCACACGAGAAGACGCTGTACGATACATCACAGCCATGCGAATGAGATGTTTACAATTGTGCTATTACGTGCCCTACTGCCAGGATTTCGTCTTGTTTGGTTCTCCTCTGTCCATTTCTTCCAAACACGCATCACTGTTGTGGTATCACGCCGCTTACGGCTGCGATTACTCGATACGAATGTCCACTCTCTCATATACCGACGATGCGGCCTCGTTCGAATTCCGTTAGTTGTTGGTACGGTACCCTCTTCTATTAATGAGGCATATATGACTATTAATTAAACGTTCATCGCAGGACAGGGGACAGATTCTCAACGCAACTTTACAGCCCTTTATATATATCGAACAACCGGCAGTTCTCATTCCACGCATGCGCAATCGCATTTTAATTATAATCATTTCCGTGGCTTACCTCAATTTACATTTCTTATAAGTTTGGTTCAATTTCCATAATTCCTTTATGGTGTTACAGTTTTCACACACCTTAATATATTAAATGCTCCGTGCCATAAAAGTGATGAGTTGAGAGCTCTCTCGGAAACTGGCTGTTGCGTTTGGACAAGCAGTTTTCGGTTAAATAGCTTACAGATACTCAGAAGAGAAAGTCTTTCACGCTGGGTAACCAGCGGAATAGGTGTTTCTCAACAAATCGCTGAAGAGGACCTATAGAATTAGATACATCATTCTTGGATACAGGAACATTGGTGACATGTTGTCTTCAATGATGAGTGTTCTCGTAAGATCTTCATCGGAAGACATCCTAGAGCTCGCTGTTGTCCTCCCAATCGTTAAGAGAAATCGACACCTTTGGTGTAAGTGAAAGCGTTGCGTGAAAAGACATCATATTACGCGGACGTACACCAATGCGTACTTTTGATGAAAACAGTGTGATAGCGCAGCTTTATAGACACGAGAATCTTGACCCTTACGCGTGGCTTTTCCACGGAGCTTTTTAGGAAAAAATCAGTTGTATACAGGATAAAGTAAAACTACACATAGCTAATCTCGTCAACCATATCTGTAAAAAGAGGATAATCGCCTTATGAAGTGTGTGGCTAGAAGAAGATGGACATAAATCCTAGTAAGAATGTTTGGTATATTTTATGAAGGATCATAGCAAAACTTCACCATCCTTTCAGAACCCTTTGGAATTCAAATTGTCGCTTTTATAAGAAGAAAGAGATTTAATGCTTTAATACTATACATGAAAGTGTTAGTAACAGGTTGTGACTTAATATTCATGTATAGTATTAATCAATTCCATGTATAGTTTTAAAGCTCTTGTAGGCATGTAAAACTGCGAGTGGCTCCACTACTTATTAACCTGTCCATTCTGTAAATGCCAGGTGTTATGCTTTACCCGTTTTCAGTTTTACCTTCATATCGCAAAATCCATGTTTATTTTATGTTATAACTGGCTGCCTCAGAAAACTAGGCATCTATATACACATATTTAAGAAAATACATTCTGCAGTCCCTCATCCTTAATGTCATGTGCAAGGGATCATTTTGATAATCAGTAATTACCAACCATTAAAAAGTCGGATTTTTATTTGGAATTTTTGAATTAAATAAATCATTCTCTTGAATTTAAGCCCTAAGATGACCGATTTTCAAGCACGTAGTCAACCTGCTGGCATTCAATTCAACTTCGGCGACTTTATTGATTAAATCTGTATTAATATACAAAACCAATAAACTTAATTAAACTGTTCCGAATAAATTTTTGCGTTAGTATGAACATAGATTTATTTTTAGCATTTTGAATAGAGTTTTGTATAATTTATGTACACATTCTACTTTTTTTATATTCCTGCAAAACTTGCTAATCCATTAAGGAAATAATTGAATTAAAGACTAACGTACGTTCCAAACTATCGATTGCTTCTCATACTGTATTGTTTCTATTTGCACGCTCACTAAAGTAAATATTTTGTTGAAACGAAGAGATGACAAAAGATTTAATGTTTTATATGATGAAAGTGACTCCAAAATCTTTGTAATATATAACAGGTCCAATACATTTTAAGTAGATAATTGCTTTTCTAATACTCAACCCGTTTGTAGGAACATAACATTTATGCTAAAATCAATACACAACGCAGAAAAATTCTTTTCTGTTGAAATGGAATGCCCTTCAGTAAAACATTTCTCCCGGAAAGAAATGAACAGATTCAAGGAAAAGCAAGTTAAATATTTGTTCTTTTTTAAACAAGTTATAATCCATTTTTTAAAAGTTCTTATTGAATTAATAGCTATTTTCTACTTTTCAAAAATCTTATTCTGACCGAATTGAAATTTTTTAATAAATAACGGAAGTAAGAAAGACTAAGGAATGCAATACAAATTGACCAAGATAAATTTATCTTGCATAGGTCTGATGTTAATTCATCACAACGACTCTTTTCTTTCAAATTTGCAATATCAAAATTCTTAATAACGTTTATCATGAACAAGTCAGCTGAAAAATCCAAAGTATGCTTTTTTATTATAACGAATAAATTTTCTCTTAATAAATCTTAGACATTCAAAGAGTGTAGAAGAAAGACTAAAACACATTAAACAGCAGTTTGAAATTCTAAGGACATTACACTTGTATATACTATAAATTATCAATACTTTATTAAGTTTGTTTTTAACCCAAAGGGGTAGTAGCCCAGAAGGGCATTTTGTAGAGTTTCACTGTAAACGACGTTTTGTGGCATTCTCAAAACGGCATTTTGTGGCGTTTCACTATAAACGGCTAATCACTTTTAAATTTTTGTCACCAAATATTATCGCCCTGTATTATATTAAAAAATTAAATAAAGGATAATATGTATGAATGTAGGTATGTTTCTGGCATTGTGAGAAAACAAAGTTACCTAGATTCATCAAATTTTGAATAACGGAATCCTCCACCCGAGCATGGATACCTCTAAGCCCAAATTGAATTTCGAATTTGTTTTATTATCCATTTCATATTTTGTAAAACCTTAACGAATTCTTAATTAACAAACTAAACAATTTCCAAGCGAAAAATGGCAACACTATACGGAAAACAAAAGATTTTCTACAGCCTGCGAAACTGTCTATTGGCAATTCTAAATATAAGCTGTTTTTTAATAGTTTGTGATATCGTTGCTGAATTTATTTTTATGTGGTTTAAAATGAAGAATATGATTGTTAATAAATAAAGATAACACACAAAAAGTTAAAAAAGTTCCTTTGGGCGTAATATAAAATCTGAAATCTTTCGAATTTTATTTATTTCTTATATTAATTTATATCCCTGCTATTGTTAAAATAATGTTTTATATGATATGTATTTCCCACTTTATAATTCTAAGCATTTTTAGCCTTGAATGGGCTATCAGCCCCGAAATGAAATTTTGCATCTGTTCACCGTAAACAAAGTATCACTTTTTAAATATTTACCATGAAATGGTATCGCATCGCCCTGTATTATTTTTAAAGAAAATAATACAATGTGCATGTATATTCGTAATGTTGTTCGCAATGTAAAAAAAGGCGGTACCTAGAAACATCGAATTTTGAATAACGTAGTGTTCCACCTGAACGCATCTGGACACCCGAATTTTGAATTTGTTTTATTACTTATTTCGTATTTTGTAAAACTTTAATGAATTTGTTATTAGCAAACTCAACAGTCTGGAAGCAAGCATTGGCCACACTGTCCAAAATAATACTTTTATATCCAGCGCGCAGGACTCTTGCCATACGGGAAAATGGGAAATATTTGTCTTTCAGCTTAAATTAAGAAACTCAGCTCTATGAAAGCAACATGTTATCACGGTAAGAGATAAAATACTTTTATCTTTCACGCGCCAGCAAGTTGGCATTCAGTAATATCTAAGATGCTTAGAAATTTAATCTGACATGTTTTTGAATAATAAACTGCGTGATTTAAAACATAGTTCTTAAGAACACGTTTTTCTACGTTTTAACGTTTTTGATTAAGTAAACATTTATTAAACCATGAGACGTCCAATTAGAAATATTCAGTATTGTGACGAAATTACACTAGCTGAACTGATTAAAATCAATGTATACTTTTTCTTTTTTATGATAACTATTTTAGATGATTGGCCGGGAGAGCGATTAGCTTTTCAAAGAAGTCTTACAGCGAATACAAAGAATGTATAGCGATATCTAACATTCTATCCGTATTTCTAAAATATGCTGTTTTTAAATATTTTATGGTTTTGCTGTACAGTACAATTTTGTGCAGTGTAAGTGCGAAAACGCGATATTTAATAAAGTTAGCTCATAAAATGCCAATAGATAAAGACAAAAGAAATTGTCAGCCATCTTGCTAAGAAAACTGAATATTGATATGATGAATTGAGAACTGAAAAAAAAATATTAAAAAAGCTTGCTAACACTTAGAACTTTATCGGTAATTCTAAACATATGCTGCTACGTGGCTTTTAAAATCTTTGTGACTTTATTGTTGAACTGTATCTGGGCGAAGAAAACGACATGCTTAATAATAAAGCTAGAAAAATAGAAAGGAAGGGGGGAAGAATACTAGGGCTGCATGAGGGAAAGGATACCTTGGAGGAAGCTTTGCTAAGGGAAACTGGCTCGTATGCACGTTACACATGAGAGAAAACCATGAAAACACCCATGCAGCCAGCTCTCTTGCCTGGAACCGAATTACCAATGTTCAGTGATTTTTAAGCCCTCTTGAGCTACCGCTAATATCTGAAACTTTCAGTTTTTATTTTTTATTTACCTAATTTATTTCCTTTTGATTTATTTATTTATCTCAATTAATTTATTTTCATTTATTTATTAGTCCAAAGGCGCAATTTGCACTGAAGGACTATTAATTTCGTTTTGGCATTTTGCACTGGTTCACCATAAATGTTGGTTATTTTTTAAATTGTCGCCATATGTTATATTTAAAGAAGTTAAACAATGAAGAATCCCAAAAAGTATGTATGTTTCTCGTATTGGGATAAAACAACGGTACCTAGAACAATTAAATTTTAAATAACGTAATCTTCTACCGAATATGATCATCTGGAAGCTCAAATTTGGAATTTGAAATTTGTTTTGCTATCGATTTCATGTTTTGTAACAGTTTAACGAATTTTTGATTAACAAACTCAACGATTTCAAAGGGAGCAATGGCAGCACTGTAGCCCCCACCCTAAAAATTAACTCCAGCGCGCGAGACTATGTATCGGAAATTCTAAAGATTTGCTCATTTTAAAATTATTTTTCGATATTGCTGCTGAATTGAATTTTATGGTTCAAGTGGAAAGAACGTGATATTTAATAAATAAATGTAAGACACTAAACGATAAAAAGACACCCTTTGGGCGTAACATAAAATTAGCAATCTTTCAGATTTTTTTTTATTTGTTTATCTATTTTTTGAAGGCTTTCTGTAAACCTCTGGCACTTCTGATTTTACAAATTAAGCCTGAAATTAAATCCTGCCGTTAAAATCTGAAACCTTTCGATTGTTTTTTTCTTCCTGCATTCTTTCTTCTTCACTCTTTAGTTTGTTGTCGAGCATGAAAGGTGTTTTTCAGGCTTCGTTAAATATGCTTTTCAAAATCTAGTCTATATTTTTAATTTTTCTCTTCTGTGCTCAAATGATCTTCAAATTGTGAATTATTATCGCATGAAATTAATGCAATATCTTTACCTCACGCATAGGATATTTTATAACAGTAATAAAATGTCCCTTGTGAGACGCTGGAGAGGAATTTGACATTTCTAACCTTGCCCTCTGTCCTGCTCTACCTCCTGTATCCTTATGGAAACGATAATGAATTACCAGACTTAAGTTGACGAATTAACCGATGGTTCTCCATCTTTATGTTCGTTTTTTTCTATGTTCATTTCTTTTTGTTTGAAAAATATCTCTTGCCCTATGTACTTGTCATTGAAAATTAAAAAATAACATTAATAATATGTGTTTGCTATAGATTTCAGCTTCAAAGGTAACAAAGATAAATCATAGAAGCATATGTATTTTGCAAGAATGAGGAGATCACACTTGTGCTGTGAGTCGTGGAGTACGATATATTCTGAATTAATAAAATCAAAATGTAGAATATTGTTAGACGACAAGATTTAAAAAAGTCCTTTAATTTGAATAACCAGTTATTTTATGTTTTAAATCTATACTGTTACTTCTCCCTTTGCGTTTACCGCCAGAATTCAAATTAGCTCGCGTGTATTTAAGTGAGGTTTTGAGGCTATTAAGACAGAGCATATTCTGCCTCTTGAGGCCACGTTATCAGGCTCGCTATTCTAGAAGTTCCTCTCTTCGGCCCTGCATTATAATTGCCGATTAATGAAATCCCCGCCGGTGAAATTATGAGCCAATTTCGGGTTAAATTACTCTATTTAGCCTTTGGCTATTAGTTCATTTAAATTTAAGATTCACATTTGATCTACTGGTTTTGAGATTTTCGCCATAAGTGCTGGCAGAATTGTAAGCACTAGAAGTGCCTTCTGTTATTTTATTTTAGTTTTAAATAAAGGTCTTTTAAACCCTTCTCAATTATCTGTGGTAGCTTTAGGCTTAGCATTAAGACGCTTAAAGTCTACATTGAGTTTAACGATGGGTGATAGCCAAGAGAAATAAATATTACAAAGTGCTTATCTACCATCAATGAATGCGTATCGCGAAGATCGATCACATAAGAAGACCATTAATCCGTTTAAGATTTTATCGGCTAAGATTTAAAATATTTTTGAGCTTACGTACTCTGTTTAAAAGAATTAAGCTACCTTCCGGAGATTTTCTGCTAAGTAAATCAATTCACTATGTTTGAAAAAATAGACAACTAATTTGTTAAAAGAAAGATTCATTAAATAACATAATAATATATTCATTTTATTTAACTAAGAGTGCAAATACAATTTTTAACGTTTATTTCTTTAGTTACCTGAACTACTCTTTCAGAAAACGGACTGCTATATTTTCCTTGCATGGCTTTAAAATAAAATTTTTCAGATAAATTTTATTTTGCCAGTTGAATTGACTTCCGTTGTTGTGTCTTGTATTATGTATGAGCGCATTTTATTGTGTCTTGTATTATTTATCTTATATTGTTTTTATATCTTGCATTCTGATTTTATGCTTGTATAATATTTCTTCACACTAATGAAATATTCCATAAAAATTTAACTGAGGCATTACGCTTAGAATAAATTATTAAATATTTCAGCTTACAAAATGCGTAAAGATTGTTCATAGACCCTACGAATTGGTAATTACTTATTGGAGCATTGTGATAGAAAGAAGGTTAGTCTTTTGGCAACGGGGGTAACAGATTTGATTGGCAATCTAAGTAACTCAATGGACGTAATTTTAGAAAGTTTTTATGCTGTCACTTATACAAAATACTTTACTGATGTGAAATAAATTATTTATTTTTCTTTTGAAACATCAATTTCCAATACACAGTCGAACAACATTTAACATTTTATAGCATCTTGTATGTTTTGCTATTATAAACTATGCTCGACGTTGGAAGACTGTTTATGGAATTATCCCTACGTCTTAAGGTATAACAAAAATAGAAAATGCGTAAAGGACTCATTATTAGCTCAGATAAATTTCACAGATGGCAGCAACTCGTGCTTACAAAAACCAAAATTTTTGGCTTAATTCAAAGGGTAAGGAATAACTTAGAGTTAAATGAAGCTAAGTTAGACCAACGGCTTCACAGGTTGAAGCGTAGTCCGGCTTTGACTCGTAAAAGTTGGCGTAAACAAGCCTAATGGCAAGAAGTGCTCAAAGCCACAGAAATCTAATAGCTAGAGAAAGCAAGATAGCAACGTGGTATTTAGCAGGCAGAATACCACCTTCTCAATCCACCTTCCGAAACTTCCCTTAAATACTAACTTCTTTCTACCTCATTTGAGTACACACTCTCCAGATCATTGATATTCTGGCAAGAAAGTGTGGCTTGAAAGCAAGAGCTATAGAAAAGGCTGCTTCAAATAAAATAACTGTTAAGTAAATAAATTCCCGCAATCCTTAAATAGAAGAGATTATGATTACTTAATTTCACTCCAAGGTGCTTGACCATGCTAATTACCTCCTTTGTGGAATATCTTCATTATATGTGAAACTGCCTTATATGAAAGCATTTTTCTTTCACTTGAGGATTCAAAGAATCGACAATAAAACATTTTCTGAAGTAAAACCCTTCTTTGACACAGGACATCAGTCAAAATTGCAATCGAAATATAGGATGCCTCCCTGTTCAAATGGAAAAAGATCTGCAAGAATACTGAGCATGCTCGGTATAAGAAGAAAATATGTAAAGGTAATGACTTCTATTAATAGTCAGATCTGCAAGGGCATTCCAGCTTTAACATCTAGGCAAAATATGTTATTTCATTTATGTCCTTAAGTTTGAGCTCCTTCTAAAAATGATAATATGCCTCTGTTAGCAATGAATTCATAGTTAATGACCATTCCAAAAATTCTTTTAAATTTTGAATTGCCATAGTGGTGCGTTAAATTGCTATCAATGCAATGCGTAATAAAAGGGGAGCTAGAGCTATCATGCAAATCAAACATGGTAAATGCAGGGCGAAACTGGTATTCTCGAGAGGAATGTATGAGCAGAGGTTAAGAATGTATCCATTCCAAACGCAAACGGAAACAGATATATTTGTCGCCAATAAGATCGATCGTCTGTTAACGGTGTGTGCTTTGGCTCGTGTGCAAAGTTCCTCGTGCGTCGAAGTGATTGGGGTTCTTGCTGCAGACAACCCGGTATTCTCCAAATCGATAAGCCTCACCCCCTAAAATAGATATTCCTCTGCACTTCTTCGGGAAAAACTTCTTCCCCCCTACCAGTTTTTGGTTTTCTTGATTTTATTTCTGTGGCCGAGGACAGCATTTCCCGTCTGGTGTCTGAGAGCATAGATAGATCACGAATCTTCGATGTTGGCAATTTTTCAGATGAGAAACTACTTGGAAAAGAAAATTTCTCTCCATATCAGCTTCTGGTTGTAGGATTTACAAGAAACAATAACTTATTTGACATTTTAGTCATACGGAATGATTGATTTTTAGGCTTACAGCGATCAATTGATAATTTAATTTTTGGAAAACTTGTGAGATATCTATTAGGGTAAATATTTTTTTTCCAAAGACATATGGCTCACAGGAAATAAAGTAATTGGAAAATTCATTCAAGAAAATCAGTTTGTTATTGCAAATTATCAATGATGCATCAGTCATAATATTTTGCATTCAAATTTTAATATTGTGCAACGTCTAGATATCGAACAATTTGAGTAACAACTGCATGCATAGCCTGGACGCTTCCAGTAAATTTTATGACCAGGTTATCTGAAAATATTTCTGCTTTGGTAGAAGCTCAAAATTAGACTATAAGCTCCAAAATATATCTCATCGGTACACATAATCAAATATTTACAAACTGATATTATGTATAAAATAAATTTAAACTAAAATTCAAACTAAAGTTAAACAAAAATTTCTCTTTACCACGGGTATTGGAATAATATTAAACAGAAAAGTCTCTCTAGCTGGATGGAACTTAATGATTGATCTAAATTCAGTAACACATAATTTTAAGAGTAAATTAATTCTTTCACTCAAGATTCTAATTCATTAAATCAATAACTTAAAAATAAAGAGACTTGAATCTTTCCTGATGCCTTGATAAACAAATCGAAACTTATGTTTTTCTCCAATAATGCAATTTCAATTCATTTCTAAATTCAATAACGATTTTAACTGTCTTAAAAATGCTTTAAATCACTACAACTCAATATGCAAGAATTCCTAATTCCGTAGGGATAAGGAAAAATATCCACACAGATTGATCCATCAGCACTTCACCGAGATAACAATAATTCGATAAATACAATTGCGGTTTAACTATTTCTGTAATTTTACAGTTTACCCATTTCTCTAATAATCAAAATTTCTAAAACCGCGTTGTGTTTTCTGAGATTCTACGTAAACATTCATGTTTCTAGAACAATACCTGCAAACAAATGGAGTGACTAATATAGATCACCAAATGGAAATAACAATACACGACTTTACGTTTTTACCACATTTATCAATTATCTAAGTTGAGACAGCTGACCAGATTACCCCTACTTCTTTTTGTTTCTATGATAATCAAATAGATATTTGCATGTCTTTTACTTCAAATAAATTTCGTTTGGGTTATAATAACCCTTAAAATCTCACACATTTAATTGTTTTTATTGCATTCCAATACTTAGCATACGCAGTACAAACATTATCAAATTACTGTGAGGCATTAATAATTAATAGAACTCCTTTTCCTTTAAAATATTTTGTAGAACTTTTAGGTTATTTCCAAGCAGAAATCATGAAAAATGAGCAATCTGCTCGGGACTCGAACCTCGGACCTCTCGAATACGCGCCCAGTGTCTGGCCATTACACCACGAAGGCATGCTAAGACGGCGGAAGAAATACCTTATAATTTAAAATCATCTACGTATAACCCATTTTTTAGTAATGACATAATTTAAAATTCCTTTTATGCCAATCAATTTAAGGTATAAAATAAAATTATTCTTACTTGAGAATACAAACAATGGTGTAAGAAAATGTATAAAGGCAATGCCCAGTAGTTTATTAAAAAATCGATAAGTCTCAGTGGAATCAACTATCTCCTTATAATTTTTCCAAGGCAGGGGATTCATCAATCTGAATGGAAAAATACAGTTCCACTTTTAGCTATCCATACTGCAGCAAGTTAGGAATCCTCAGCTTTAATTTCGGAATATTTTTCTAGAATAATGTGATAGAAAGCATGTCTAGCTAATATACAGGTGTCGAAGAAATTGAATCAGAAGTTGCCGGAGAGCTAAGTTCCGCCTAAGATTCAGATCTTATAGAGTCATATCGAAACGAGGTAGACAGAGAAAAGGGAAATTTTGCTTAAGGAAAAGCAAACATCTCTCTCCCTACCCTTAATAAGACAAAATTGAAATTCTTGATTTTTCTGTCTTTAGCGAGATTTATTCCCTTTCTCAACAGCCAACCTAGGGCTTTCCATTTCCAACTAGTGCCACCGCTGTTTCAGTTTGTAAGCTCCGAATTGAGATGAGAATGCATATTTGCAGTTGCTGAAAATATAGTGGTCTTAGGGCGACAGCCCACAGCGCCTGGCCACAGAAAGTCCTGCTTCTTCTTTCCTACACTCTAGAAATTTCAGCTGTCATGTAGGTTCCAAGTAATTCTTGCTTTTCATCTCTCCAAAAATATTATGGCTTAAAAGATAAAATAATTCTCTGACCAAAACCGAATAAATCTTTTCCCTTAACCAATCGCCAAAACTCTGCTATCAATAATGGACCCCGAATAAAAGAAGTTACCAAACGCGTGAGAAACATTTTTGACTCTCTTTATCTTTTGAAGTGGGAAAATTTTCACATCGTGTCTTTAATTGCCAGCTAAGAAAAGCTGGTTGCCTTACCCTTCGACAAAAGTAAAATTACTTCGAAACTGAGATTTCCTATCCAAATACAACTGAGCGGCGAAAACGAAAAGCGGCAACATCTCTAACTTACCTATAACCTTAATTTAACCAACATCTCTAACTTAACTCTAAAATAATGCTAACATTAATTGAAAATAATACTAAAATTAGTTATAGTCAAAATTAAATAAAATAATATTGAATTACATGATTCATTTCAGCCACAATTTCATTTATAATTTTTCTACAATAATACGTAATCGAAAATAATGCTAATATTAAATTGAAAAATACTAACATTGCTTAAATTCAAAATGAAATGAAATTATATTAAAATTATATCATTGAGTTCACTAAATATTTTTCTCATCTACGACAAAATAAAAATGTCACTTTCATTCTAAATCAGGTTCTTCGCTTCAAGAAATTTTCAAAATGTTCTTGCTTTCCTGGGAATCGAATTTTTAGCGTCCAAAATGTTTTCAGTACAAATCGCATATCCGTTCAGTCTTTGAGCTGGTGAAAGCAAATTAATAGATTAGTCTTGACCTTTAATAATTAAATTTTTCCTCGTTTTATCAGTAAGCTAGCAAAATAATTTGAAATTTCAAATGAAACTTCATCAGAAAATACATCTATCCAGTATTCTGGCATTAAGAACATTGTTTTCCTGTTCATAGATTCCAGGCCAGAACCAAAGTGTACTCTAGTTTAAGACAGCTATTGTCATGTAGACACTGGCAAACACCATACCTTTTCGGAGGGGATAAGGGGGAAATTATTATCTTTACATAAAAGGCTGTGATATGAATATCCAGAGAGCACTAGTTTAGATAGAAGTCATCTTCAGTAAGTAATGTTTTTATTATGTTAAAAAGTTCAAAGTTTATTCTAGTTTTCTAGCTTAAAAGCTTTCAGCAAGTGGCACTTTCGGGCTTTAGCTCACCTTCTCCTTGATGTTCTTGCTGTTTACTGACGTGATCATATTTTAGGACAGGTCGTCGAATGCTTTTCTTTTCCTTCGCAAACATCATAATTGCCATTGCAGAATTGTCTTTATGATCACGGAAATGCAAACAATATTGCAGCTAAAATGAAATTTTCTTCTAATACGTCATTTTCGACAGAATGGTGTCGTAAGTTTAAAAAGAAATATAAGGGCTTAAGGGGAAAACTGTGATGGTAGAGAATCTGCAGCCTGTAAACAAAAACTTGCATCGGAGAAAACTAATAATTTAGAAAGCGAATATGAGTTGGAAGATATTTATAATTCAATTAAGAAGGAAATATTATAGCTTAAGCTGCTCTATTCTACACTAATTCCGGTGTTTCAGAAAGTGTGCTACTATTTACTACCTGGAATTCTTAAAATTCAGTAGTTTTAAATGTGGTAAGAACCCGAACCACTAAGCACTCAGAGAACATATGGGTAAATATACATTTATGAATGAAATATGGTGGCTTATGCTATTGTTTATTGAAAAATATACAGCTTTCTTCCTGATACTGAATTACTCCAAAATATAAAATACGCTTTCTGCAGCTACTAATTTTATGTAAGCATGTTAGAGCTTTTAGATTTTAACATACAAACATGAAGAAATATTAGGAAAGACTCTTGGGAATTATATGCTGATAATATAAATAAGAAATAATTGAGGAAATTATTTTTTTACAAGCTACGAGTTTCATGTCTGGCTTTGGCGAAAAACGTCCTCTGAAACTACTAGGTAATGTTTCTCAAAAGCAAAGTTTTTTCTCTTCATAAAATAATTAATACTCATAAGGAGAGACCTACACCTTATTTTGTTGGTATTCGTGAAACTACGGGAGTATGTGTATCAGTGACGAATATGTGAGTTGCTATTCTTGACTTCAACATCATCGCTCTTATACACTCGCTTCCAAATGTTAAGCACGAAGATGTAAAATGCAAAAAAATCCACAAATACTGCTTTGATTGACACAAACTTTGGCAGGAAAGTAGCATACATATTTATGCATAAAACAAAATCAATAATTATATACGGAAATGAAAACAATATTAAATTTTCGTACGTTATCAGATAATGACATACTGGAGACTTAGACAGAACTATGTATAAAGTGAAAATAAACAGCATAAAACGAAAAAAAGGACATTAATAGAGTATGTGATCTCCCCTCATCTATATACAAAGTTTACACCTCGTGACCATGCTTTCAATTAGGTGGTCAACCACCGCAGAATTTAGCAATCGGCATTCTTCTTGTAGAGCAGTTTCCAGCTCAATAAGAGTGGCTGGAGGTGGGAAACCTGAAGATACAGCACGGCCGAGAGCATCCCAAAGATTTTCAATGGGATTAAGGTCGGGGGAATATGCTGGCCACGCCATACGCGCAATCCCTTCACTCTCCAGGTAGACATCGACGACTATACTCTATGGAGACGTGCGTTATAGTCCATTAAAACAAAAGTAGGGCCAATTACTGCAGTGTACAAACTCACAATGGGTTCTAGGACTTCATCTCGATACCGTACAGCCGTCAAAGAACCCCGTTTAAAGATGTGCAAGTCGGTGCGATACCCTATTGAAATCCTTGCCCACACCATAATGCTTCCGCCTCGGAATGCGTGATGTTCGGTGATGTTTTGGGATTGATTGCGTGTTCGCTGTTCACGGCATATCCTTATACGCTTGTCATCTGGCTCCAGAGCAAATCTTGACTCATCAGTAAACACGAAATTGCCCCAGTAGCACACATTCCAATTGACATGTTTCTGGCACCACTGTAATCGTGCCCCTCTTGATTGGACGGATAGAGGAACACAAACTGGAGGTACCCGGGCATACAGTCCACTCATATGTAATCTTCGGCGTACAGTAGCTGCAGATATCGCCTTACCAATGGACGCTGTAACCATAGATGTCACACGTGTGCAAGTCGCTCTGCGATTTAGCTTGGCTACAATAGCAATATATCGATCTTCCGCGGGAGTTGTAACCTTTGAGCGACCGGCTAAGGGCCTTCGGACAACTGTCTGTGTGGTTTGGAATTGTTTCCATAAGCATGAAATTACAGAATGATGAACGCCGAAGAAAAGAGCAACATCTGTGATTGACTTTCCTGCTTGAATGCGCCCCACAGCTCGCCAGGGCTCAGAATCTTCCATTCGTCTTCTAGAAGTCATAGAAACACGTATGTCTTGAAAACAAATTGTACGAAAATTTTAAACACCTTCTATCAGCACTTACGATCAACTTCTGCAACCCTTCATAAAACTGGCTTCTTATAAGACTGCCTTTTTTCCAGATGTCTTGACGTGAAAGCGTGATTGGCTGCTACCTAACGTATTGGCATACTTCCATCTACCTCTGCAGCGAGATGCATCCTCTTCAATTCTGATTGGCTTCCGGAAATTAGCATTTTCTTCTCCGTATTTAACTTTTGGAAGTGAGTGTATTTAGAAGAAATTAGAAGAGACAAAAAAAATAAGTAAAGGAAAATAAAACAACAAAATTGCTTGTAAAAATATTAATGCTTCAAGCCTACTGCAAGCCAATTTCAGACATCTCGTCTTCGCTCTTACCATTGTGAAACACTGCTAACTGAAGATAATTTGATTGAAAACATAGGGCATTAACAGAAGTCAAAAACAGATTTTTGCAGCTGACTCAAAATTAAAGCAAAGCAGTAAGTATGTGTAAAGCAGCTAATTTTAGATACCTTTTGAAGTTTCTAAGTCTATTCGGTAAAACAAAAATACATATTATGCATATTTTAATTAAAATAAATTTAATTATTATTTTTAAAGTTAATGTATTCATGTATTTTTATTACTATTTTGAATGCAAATTAATTTCTGGGCACAGAAATTCATAGCTAAAAATCGCAAAATTTAAAATTAAAGATTGAAAAGAAAATATAATTCTTTAAAATTAAGCAAATCTTTTATTCTTTTATCGTATGTGCTTTTATACAGAAATACTAACTGATGATTTTTCAGTGGTTCAAATAACATTTCATTTATGCATGTTTTAGAATTATAGGTTTTGCAGAAGTTTGTGATATTTTGCATTCAGACTGAAAATGAGATCGATTTTTGGACAATCAATGCTACGGATGCTCTAGAATACGTATATTTTTTCATATTAAAATTCTTAACGCAAACGATATAAAACATTGGGTTTATTAACTGGAAAATCTATTTCATTATTGAAGCAAGTCATTTATGTAAACGTTAAATGCTGAGCAGCTTTAGTATTTTGATAATCTTCGAAATATTATATAAATATTTTGAACTGGAATCCTTATACTCTAGAACTGAATGTAACTGTCCGAAACTAATAGTATGCTTATTTGATTGTAATATCGTATCAAATTATAAAAATAATTATTTATCTCTTTGCGTATGTTTAAGACCTTAAAGGTCAGAAGGGTTATTTTATACAACTTTTAATGGTTTTGCATTTTCATGCTGAAACTTGAGTTTACAAATCAACAAAAAACATTGTCAGACTTTTTCGTGGTTCAAGTGTTTTTCTATAAAAGTTTCAGAACCTCGCTGAATTATATCCTTTGCAAGTAAATTTTCAAGAATTTCGGTTCTCTATAAAAATGTCTCATTTTCTTTTCTCACAATAAACACATTATTGTAGTCTTTGCATTCTTATAAAAATATGACTTGAAGAGTTTAAAAAATTGTACTGTACTGTTATTCCGTTTATTCAGATTACGCTTATATTACAAACAATACTCAGAACATAAATGTTTATGTAAATGTTAATATAAAATCACTCATATATAGAAAGCATTAAATTTTTATTTTAAAATTCAATTTTCTTTTAACTATTTCACAGCGTTCATTTTGCATTTGAATGTGACATTTTGTATTCTGTTCCACGGCGCTTTGCAACCGTTTAGGTATTGCAGTAACCCTATTCAGTACTCTTGTGATTAATTCTGTTTCTATTTTAAGTGAAAGATAACTGTACATGGAATGGCCTTCGTTGGCATTCGATTCGCAGTTGAGTAATTTTCTACTCTAAACGGTCATGCATCACTACTGAGCACATTTCCTGCTCTGATTGGCACTGTAATTGACACAGAATGAAGTCTTGAAGAGCGAAGGTCAATACAGTAAAATCAATTCTGCACGAAACATTGTGATACTGCATTTTACTCTCATTTCATATATATTCAAATACAGAATAAAATCACCATACTCAGTATACAACAATAATCAAACTACTCAATCACCATACTCAGAACATTAGTCAGAAAACTCAATCAGAATAATAATAACTATAGAACTTATAAATATTAGATTTTTCCCTTTAGATTCGCACACACATGTTCCAATTTTAAAAATCCAAAAGCATATAATAAAGATGTTAATGTATCTAAGAACAACCCCAAAAGCAAACGTGAACAAACTGACAGAACTCTTAAAGAATTTATAAAAATGAGTAGAATGCTGAATACTGCCCAAGGAGATAATCTAAAATTAAGATTCAAAATTAAATCCTTGAAAAAAGATTTAAAATTTTATTCACTTACATACTGATTGTATACATACATACATATTGTATAACTAAGTCTTATCATTAGATTGTTTATCAGTTTTATAATATTTATTTTATTTTTAAGATGGGTTTCAAGATATTTACGCATTATTCTGCGGCAAATGTATTTTTTGCAATTCGCAGTTTACTTAAATTTCTCTCTGTCGTTCTGTCCAAACTCCAGTGATCTTAAGCTACACTGAATAACTCAATAAATTATTATCAATCAAAAACAATAACAAAAAGCCTTTTATCACATAACATATATGTCTCATACATTTGACAATTTTAAAGAGTTGCTGAGACTTAAAATGAAAGAGCTAATCTATTTTAAATACTGCAAGTCAAAAAGTCTAACTTAACCAAACCCTATTAACGTGCGTTTAATGAAACTGTGTGGAAGAAATTGCTAAAGTGAGCAAAATCGTTTAAACTGAAACGAGCTTCGATACTTACGTATTACCACATCGACCACGAACGTTGGCTGCCATCGGACAATGAAAGTTGGCGGAGATCCCTCCAAAGTTCCGCCAATCGTTCCTCCGGAATTCTGAGCTGCACTTCTGTCTGAATCTTTCACAGTATAACATTCATCAGTCTCTCTACACAATGCACCAAATAGCCACTGCAGGATAAGTATTCGATCTGTCACTTTTTTGTACTTCGTAAAAAGGCTTTCATAGATTTCTACTATTTTGTTAGGTTCTCCGATTCTACCGAAAGCTCTGTTTTGAACGCTTTGAATACAAACGTCCAGCAGGTAACTGATGCTTTGATGCTTTGTGGGTTATTCTGGTTTTCAGCGAAAGAATAAATCTACGCTTACAAAATCTTGAAAAAGGCAATTTAATATTAGAAACTTCCTATCAGTTTCAGATACGGCGAAATTTTATTTCATGGGACCAAAATCCATATTTAGCATGTTTACCTCAACAAAGGGTAATTGTTCCTACTTAATTTCATAAGAATTAAATACGCGCTGCTGTGCATCGTAAGCTAAATATTTCATAATTTAAAATATAATGAAATGATATAGAAAAGTAACGTACACAGAATTTATGGAAATTCAAATTAACAAAACAGCAGAGATTTATTTAAAAATTACGCCTAGTTCTCCCTTTTCATGCATTCATATTCTTGCAGTTCTATACAGAACAACACACAAGATTAAGGTAAAATCTAAATTAATTATATTAAATTTAAAACTTTCCAAAACAAAATTAAAATTTAGGTTGTTTCGAAATAAATTATTATATATACTGACTAAGCTATAGTGTTGTCTAAGATATATGAATAATTATCTCTTTCTAAATTTTAAGCTCAAACGGAAATACAGAAATCTTAGATCTTTTATAAAGCTGGCAGATAAGAAGACAGCACTTTAATGCTTTCAAGATTATAAAGTTTCGTTATTGGTCGAAATCATAAACATTGACTTCTTGCCCCGAAGTAAGAAAATTTAAACATAATGAACAGATATTTTCCAAACAAAATGAACAATACAAAACAAACAAACAAAATGAACAAAATGAACAGATATTTTCCACTAATGACTCTTCTAATTTGCTTAGGAAATATCATCCGGGATTTTTTTTTTTTCGAAATTCCAATAAGAGGACATGTCACTGATAAACGGACGTATAATTACATCCAGACTCATTAAATATCGATTAAGAAAATTACAGAAATAATTTACGTTACGAAGTTTACATAAAATTTTTGTTAATAATATTTATGAAACTCTTTCACTCATCAATTTACTGAATGCTTTTTATAATCTAATGTTTTGAATAGGGGCTTCATCCAAGGCTGCTTTTATTTACACTGTTAAATAACTTATTCAGCTTCTCAAAACTATACAGTGTCTTCGACTAGTTTCATAAAGCATGTGATAGGGACAAAACTCAACTTCCACTATTGTTTGGTTTATTTAATTACAGGAAAGCCTCAAGGGTTATCTGCCTAAGGGGAAGGATGCGTTCGTGGAGGACTTCTAAAGTAAACTGGCTCATATGCACGTTACACATGGGAAAAAACACGAAAACTCCTGTGCAGCCAGCCTGTTTTTAGGATTCGACCCTCCACCGAACTACCAGTGTTCAGGGACTTTATCGCTCTGACGCTGGTGCGCCCATTTCCATTATAAATTTGCCGCTTTTAAGTTCCTGTAGAATACTGAAGATTTCGCCTCTAAATGAATCGGATATTTATACAGAAAAGTAAAGAAACTAATGTATTTAGTGATTTAATAACGCTCTATTTCTGATTAATGTTTCTTCATTCCATGAAAAATGACTTTAATTTATAGATAAATCGTTAACATCTGAAATATATTGGGCATTAGAAACAGATTATTTTATTTCCGCAAAGCAAAGCTGTTTTCCTAACCTCCATTCGCCCACCAGCGGCCGAGCGGTAAAGACGCTGAACACTAGTATTTCGGTCTGAGGTTCGAATCCCACGAACGGGCTGGCTGCATGGGCGTTTTCGTGGTTTTCCCCATGTGTATACGAACCAGTTTCCCTTAAAACGTCCTCCACGAAGGCATCCCTCCCCTTAGGCAGATAGTCCTCGTGTGCTTTGACATAATTTAATAACCTAACCTAACCTAACCTAACCTCCATTCAGTTTCAAACGGGAGTACTTCATGAAAGGAACAAGAAGCATTTCATTGCGTTCTCAATTTACCATCCACCTGAAAAGATCTTTCGCATCTATAGATTTTAATTGCTTTCATTCTACAGAGACAATGCAGTTACAAAGGATCGTCTCTTTTTTAGTGTTCAAATCCAGTTAGCAGAAACTAACAGTTCAAGCAATTAGATCACCTCTAACCATTAAACGTGCAAAAACTCTGGCCATAAAGGAAAAACGGCAAATAAAATTTTACATATAAAGTGGAATGCATCAGCTTCAAAAATAAATTTGAAAACATACATCGGAGCATAATCCAAATCCTTGCTTAGGCGATAAAGCAAATTGTTAACTAGTATCTCAATGTATTCAAGAAGTGTATAACGTGCAGAAGGAAATCTACAGTTACAAATGAATTCTGTTGTGAATCTTTAGAAGTTTATGTTATTATTTATATTTATGTTGTAAAATTAGGTATAGTTAACTGCATTACTTTTACGTATTTTTTAATTCTTGAAAAAATATTGTTTTGTTGCGAGAACTATTATTCCGGCCCCATATTATTAACACGACATTTTGAGGAGTCTCCATATATTATTCGAAACTGCGTTACATTGAGCATCTTCAAAACAGGAGAGATTTTTTTCACTATTGTTTAACCGAAAAGCAAATAAATTTTAAAAAACATTTCGTAAACTCATGAAACGTTTTTACTTAATATTTCATAATTTATGAAACAGAAACTTATTAATAAGTACACATTAATGCGATTATGTTAAATTACGTTTAAAGCACGTGACCATAATCCACAGTATCTTGCTTTGCAGTCCTGGTTAGGAAAAACTAGTAGCGAGGGTTCAAAAAATGCTATTTCAATGTTCATGTTTAAGCGCAGATGGATTTTAAATGACGTCGGTTAAAAACTGCGTCAATAAGCTCCTCACATCCGTCCGTCTATTAAGGACTTAATGTATAATTTAGGCCCACAGAGCAACGCTGGAACCCAGCCTCTTATATCTTCTATTTGAGGATTAGCATCTGAGTGATTAGTGATCTGCAAGTAAACCCCCTTCTTAGGTATTTATAGAAAAGTAAATAAATTAGTGGTACGGAAGTGTATGCGAAACATGATATTAGATATCTATCTTTTTCAGTAAATAGAATACCTAGGGGTAAAGGGGATAAAGCTTTAACATTTCCTCAACAGATGGCAGTTTCGAGTTATATAAAATTTTCAAATACATGATTCATAAATAAAATATGTAAAATAAAAAATGTCATTTCTTCATATGATTTGTGACTATATTATAGTATACGAACCTACATATAAACCATTATTTACATGAAAATTCGCTTTTATAATGAATATAGAATTTCAGAAGCATGTAAAATTTCATACTATCATTTATTAAATTTTATTTTATTTACATTCAATAATTTAATAGTTTTAATACTTTTACGTACAATATATTTTATTTTATCTACAATTCATATTTGCTTTAAATGACACCTATTAATTCCTTTTAAACCCAGACTCCCAGATCTATAATTTTTTTGAGTTTCGAGGTTTAAAATAATATTATTTGCCCCTGGAATCATTTGAAAAATCATAAAAATCTAAACTCACACCAAATATTTCCTTTAGTTGCTGAATATTGCAGTTGATTCCAAATGATATATTTCTGTGATACTGAAGGGAACTGCTGCCAATAATATTTTTGAGTTTCGGTTAGGTCATCTATCAAATCTTTTAATGTTATTGCACTAGTTTAAAAGCACCGAAAAGCAATGAAAATGAAAATTGCTCTTAGGGTAGTTCCAACTGTGCGTCAAATAAATTTTGCAGCACACTAAGATTGGATTTAAGTTTATTAGATTTTTTTAATGTCCTATTTTAGACACAGCCTTTAAATGAATTACGAGCATATGAGTTTAGCTTTTTAAAATGGGAATTTTAAGTGATGGATGCCTTTAAATTTATCTAACAACATTTCGCAAAGAATTATTTATTCGAAGGAAATTTACATCTCATAAAGATTAATGTTAACATGATAAATGTAGAAAAATTTGGAAAGGTTATCACTAAAGAATGTTTTAACGTCACAAATGAATGATTCCATACTGAAATGTCTAATATATTATTTATGGGTACCCGTACAGCTCGAAAAATAAAGTTTTGAGATAAATGTGTTTAAAATTTCCCTAGGTTTTGAAATGCGGGTATCCTTTGCTTAAGTAATGGATTAAGGAGTGAGCATTATTTAAAAGGCTTCATAGGAATTCTGTTAATAATAATAATTATAAAATTTTATAAAGTTAACATTATTTATTAATATATTTTATCAAACTGTGCTACTATCTTTTTATTCCTAAATTGCGTTAGGTCGTTATATATTATAGCAACCATCTTAGTAGAAGTTAACTAAATTTTCAGAAGTCAACAAACTCTGGCAATCATGCGCTTAACATTTCTTTAGGTAACCACATCCACTGTAAGTTGCAAACCAAAAATTCACCGAAGCACTTTCATATCTATAAAAAATGGCAAAACTGCGCCAAGGTCGTTGCGCTAATACATAAGTACCTTATGTTGAGCTACACCGAACTACACTAAAACTACACGGAAAATAATAATTTAGAGACAGGAAATTAAATTCCATTACTAATGTTATCATATTATGCTATAAAAATATAAAAATATAAATATATATATATATATATTTAAAGTACTGTAAAAATATAAAATGCCATTCTAAATATTTTAATGCTACGCATTCATTTTGAGTTTGAAACCCTGGGTGTATACTGTCATTTATAGTATTTACTACAAAATTCTGGTATATCTGATTTGTGAAAAACTTTACATCAGTAAAGAGCAAACTGAAAAGTGTCAGTCTTGTAGCCAATGCACGCGAGAAACCAAACAAATCAAAAGAGACGCTACCGTATCCTAATTGTGGGATATTAGCTAAAATATTTGCTAGTGCTACTGCTGAAAAGAAGGCGATTTTACAATGTTGGAAATGACGATTGCAACTCAATATTAACATTTTACCTTCTGCCAGTATTACACTCCATAAAACATATAGCTTCAGAATTTACCTTTATTTATTATAATAATGATACAACGATTAGGTAGATATTATTACTAAAATGTAAATTAACGTTCAAATTATTAAGAACTGATAATATACTTCTTAAATCGATCAGCATTGAACATTTGAAAGGAAACTTTTAATATTTTATATTTCGTTTAATGTTTGCAGTATAAAAATTGCTTACTAGTTAATTGCAAAGAAGATAAATTAAAGATCTCGTGCTTTATTCAATGATAGTACTTCAGAGCGTGAATGGATCATTAATGGTATTTTAACATAGCGTAACATAATGACCCACTAAATTTTTATAGACATACTAAAAATATTTTTCACAACAGTAATAATAAATATAGATTTATCTTTTAATTGCTTACAAGCATTTGCTACGCATATATCGTATTGGTACAGATATGAAAGTCTAAGATTTAACAGAAGTGTGTTTGTTTGAACAAGCTGTGCAAAGGACACGGAGGCTTAAAAATAGTTAAGCATCCTGAAATATGTGAGTTAAAATTGCTTTGCAAAACAAAAGTTAATTAAATGATCAAATGTTGTGATCTAACCTTAAACTGACCAGCTGACCTTATACGGTATTTCTCTCTCCTTCTTCGCGTGCCTTCGTTGTGTAGTGATCATCACGCCCGACGCGTATCGAGAGGTCTGTGGTTCGAGTCCCGGCGAGCCATTGTTCATTTGTCATGTCTCCTGTTTTCAAAAAATGCCCAATGTCTCTACAACCTTTAACGTAGAAGTTTTCATAGTCTGTATAGCATAAAAAGTGACCCTTTTTGGTTGATTTATCTAAATAGAACAAAAATCGGTAAATTACAGGTATCGAAAACGCAACACTAATAGTATGGTAGGAATTGATTTTTTTATTCAGGAACTACGGCTACAAGATCAAAAGAAATCAATAATGTTTCGGTCTACCTCTGATCTTATGCAAGCTGTTATCCGGCTGGTCACTGGTTCGAAGATTTGGCAGATGTTTTCCAGCGAGATTACTTGCCATACGTGCTCCAAATGTCGAGTTAGATTGGCGCGACCAAGAGACTGCCGGAGATTCCTGCTCATTAGAGCCCAAATATGCAGAAATGTTGAGGAAGTACAGAAGCAAGCAACAGAAAGGCGTATCATGTGCGCCGGACATTATCCTGTTGAAGTGTAAGTGTAAGCTCAGGGATCTGTAAAAGGAAGAGCAACAGTACAAGGCTCAGAATTTCGTCGACGCACTATTTTGCTTTAAGTGTCACACGGACAACAACCAAGGAATCCAACTGTCAAATGAACTGACCCCACACCATGTCTTTTGGTTATCAGACTATGTGGGCAGATGACAGTCAGGTGAACCTCGCATTGCTGTCCAAATACGTCTCGCGACGGCTTCTCTAATCATTGGGGCTTAGCTCAAAGCGGAGTTCATCTGTAAAAATAATTTTACGCCAGTCCGTGAGACACCAAGTTGAATGCGATTCGCACGACTATAAACGTGCGCGGGGGAGTGCAAGGTAAGGCGAAGTCAGCACAATGGCATCCGTGACCTCATCCTCCCGTTCGCTGAGTCTACCTTATATACTCTCCCTTTTAAAGGTTGACTGGGGATTAGGAGACCCAACTGCCAAATCCCGGTGGTGGAGAATCATCACCCACCACCTTTTTTTAGTTCGCTCGCCACTTCTGGAGTCATTAGGTTATTTGGAAGCAGGAGATGCGCGCCCAGCGCGATGACCACTACACCACGAAGGTATGCGAAAAAAGCAGGAGAAGTACCTTATATAGTTATTCAATCATTTATTAATCGTTTGCATATTCTACCGTAAATTAGAATATGAAAATGATGCATAGTCATCGTTACGACATGAGAGATTTTGTTTTATTCGAATGCTTTCTTCTTGGTGGGTCGGTTTTTATAATATAGAGTGTATAAGAAATAAATTACTGTTATCTATTTTTCTAACTTAATCTCTGAATGCAAGAACATACAGGTTGTTTTTAAACCAATGGTGCGGTTTAAAAATTAATAATAAATCGATGTATTACTTAATATGCACGACACACATCTGCACGGTAATCAAATTCTTCCCATACTTTCATACTCGGTGTAGCATGTCAGCCGTGACGGTCTTCAGTGCTTTATCCGATCACAAAGTTCCTGATAGGACACAAACATTGGCAATACATAAACTGGTCTTTAACAAACCCCTAAAAAAACATCATGCGATTTCCTTCGTTAGAGGTCTGTTAAATCCGGCGAACGGAGTGGCCAGGGAAGAAGGTTATTGTCTGCTATTTCAGCACGTTCATTCAAACGTTGGTGAAGAACGGGATTAAGAAGCTCTAGTCTGTCCATTTGCAAAATGTAATCATCATAATCGGTGTTCAACTAGGGTAACAACAAGGTTTCGAATATATCTAGAAATGAGTCACCGATCATAGTTTCCTGTTCGAAGAAAAATGGGAGGGGCACTTTCCCGCGGGACGCCGCACAGAGAACGTACATGAAACTCGCCTGGCACTGAAACCACAGACCTGGACACCTCAAAACGGAGCACACAGATAGCCTTTTCCTCTTACGGCGCCATCTTGGAAACTGAAGCTGCGGTTGCGCAGTAAGCACGACAAGCAAACAGCACGTAGCACATAATAAACTTGGATAATTGCCAATGCTTGGGTTGTAGGTTTTTCATAGGTAAGATAATACGTTGATTTATTATTAATTTTCAAAACTGCACCATTCATTTATGAACACCCTGTATATATTTTAAAGAAGAGTTAAAAAATAAAATATTGCATTACATTCAATTTGTAGCAGAAATCCGTCATAAGCTGCTATATTTTCCAAGAACAATTATAATTCACAATATTTAGGAAATTAAATTAATAGAACTACATTTAAAACTGCTATCTATGGAAAGTTTTGGAATTTACTGTTGGATATTTCCATGAAGTGGGATCGAAATGTATATTGCTTTCCCTTTAAAATATTAAAGCAAAGAAGAGTGCAGCGCGGTTTAAAATATTAAAATAAAAAAGAGCGCTTCACGGTTTTCTTTTAAAATATTAAAGCCATAAAGTGGAAAGGAATGCACTGGAGTAAACTTTATAAAAGGTTTCTACTTTCAAACAACATAAAAAGTTGAAATATTTTACTCTATGTTTAAACAGCGGAAATTTTGAAATATAGAGCGAATTTTCATACATAATGTAAAATACGTTTCAATGTACGCATTTTGCACTGTGTTTGTATTTTTGTAAGTAATCGTTATGGACAAATAATAATATTATATGCAAAAACATTGCAGCTGCGAAAGACAACGAATTATTCAGGAGCATTGTCATCATTTTTCTTTAACAAATATATAATTCTTCAGTATTTTTTTCTTTTTTTTTCGCTGCGATAAAATAAATTATACCAATATCTATATTTTCAAATTGCAAAGATGCGTAAGTGTGTATAATCTTAAATGCACATATGAGAAAACCGGGCATTTGTACAGGAGAATCATACTGAAAACTTTCACCTAAAATTCCCGTGATGCTCCTACAGCAGATGTAGACGTGTTCTCCTTCCTAATGCACAATTCTTTATTGATGCTTCATAATTCTTATTAGGTAATCAAACCAATCAAATTTACTGTGCATTGAAGCTGATTTTCAATGTACTTGTTAAATCGCCTAAAAGAGCATTTTATTTGATCATTCAATGATCCAAATAAAAGTTCGTTGACGCTAATAATGAAAATCAGTAACATAATTTATTCTTGCTCTACTCAAAAATTTCTGTAAAATGTTTTGCATATTGCATATTTAGTTGCATAAGTTTATAATGTATTTCTCCCGTCTACTTCGCATCCCTTCGTGCTGTAGTGGTCAGCACGCTCGACGCGTATTCAACAGGTTTGTGGTTCGAGTTCCGGCGAGGGTATTGCTCATTTTCATTTCTCCTGCTTTCAAAAAATAGTACCAAATGCCTCTACAGTGACGCCCGAACTAAAAGGTTGTGGACGATGATTCTCCACCACCAGGATTTGGCAACTGGAGCCTCTAATCCTCAGTCGCCCTTTAAAAGGGGGAGTATATAAGGCTTTTCTCCCGCCTTCTTCGCAGGCCTTCGTGGTGTAGTGGTCAGCACGCTCGGCTCGTATTCGAGAAGTCCGTGGTTCAAGTACCGGTGAGGGCATTGCTCATTTTTCATCTCTCTTGCTTTCAAAAAAAGTATCTAATGTTTCTACAAGGAAAATATCCCCTTTATCCTTGGAAACCGAAAATTTTTATATCAGTCTCGAATATACTTCCAATTTTCGGAAAATCACTACATCCAGCTTAATATTATTTTGCCCCAGTTTTTGCTCTGCTAATGGCATGATAGATCTATAATAATTAGTAATAAAGTTATGTAATAGTAGGAATTAGTAGGAAAGTTCTGTTTGGCAACATATTCACAACAAGCAAACAGACTGATGTGTTCATGTATCGGAGTAGCACACCAGATCATCTCTTAAATACTCAGTCAGTCTGTGGGTTTATTTAGAAGCAGGAGTCGAGCATTAATGAGAGAACAAAATGCATTTAAGAAAATTTATGAGACAGCAAAGTTCATCTGACAGGCCATCTTATGAGCCTCATGCTATCTAAAACATCTGGGAACATTCTAATGGTTAAAGAGTCATCAGTGTCACTTTATATTACCATTCTGCAATGCGCAGCTCCCATCTTAGGTAGAAGTGCAATATAATGAGATGATTATGAATTGTGGCATATCCTTAGGCATTCCACATAACGCACGCGCTCACGGACCAGATAATATCCAGCGCAACGAACTCGGTCGAGCATTACGAATGCAGTTGAATTTCGTCGGAAAATCGGAGCTATTTTTTTTTATTTTAAAGGTTTTTAAATATGAAAAAGTGTCTATTCGCAAGCAAAGCAAATGAGAAGAGAAATAAATTTTTTAGCATCGAGTTATGATTGGTGAACTACAATGTCTTTTACCAAATATATGAAGACATCCAGAAAGATATTTGTTCTGATGATGTGGTGAACACAAACGGACCACATTTACTGCAAATATCGAGGAATTGTACTGAAGACATAGGGTACCCCTGAAGGTCAGATGAATAGAATGGCTTATCTGTTCGACAACAAAGCTAAGCACTTTTTCAAATCTAAGCTGAGCGAGAGACATTGATCATTTTGGTCAATTTCTATACCCTTTTTACCAATTTCTTGAATCCTAGATCTCCCAAAAAGTTAGGGACAGAAATCAGAAAGGTAAACAGAAGCTGAATTTAACAACGTCGATTGGAAGAAGGAGGACACCAAACTAAATTGGAATTGAAAAAATGCTGTAAGACTGTATACATATATAGTGTATTTAAATATTTTTTTCTAGCTAAGAAATTAGTTAACTTCTATATTTTCCAACGCTGGTTGTACCTTAAATACTTTTTAAATATTATTGCTACATTTTGAGGTATTTTAACTATGAATTGACTAAAACACACTGAAAAATGGAATAACCTGAATATCATCATTAACCTAGAATATTTTTAAATCTGTTCATTTATTATGTATTTCATTAATTGGAATTGGGGTCTGACTGACAATGTAATAGTTTTAATCACAAACAACTCTTTTATTTGTATCTGGAATGGCTTAATTATATCACAAGGTGGAAATTTAGAACTCGTCTATCTTTTCCATTAGCTCTATTATATGATTAAGAGTGAGATCATACTGTGGTGTTGGAGTGTGACTCCCTAAACAAATTAGATACTACAAGTATCAAAAACAAATGTTATATATGCCCAATACTTTCTGGCCTAAAATTATGTTTTGTACATTATGTTGGAATTTAACATCAAGAATAATAAAATGTTTCACTTACAAATAACCCACATACATGAGTCTTGCGGAAACAACTTTTCTTTTAATCTCACATTTATTTTATCAAAAACCTTCTCTTGATTAAATATATATAACACATATCACATAGTACCTAAAAATAGCATAATACATTAACTTAGAACACAAAAAGTGAGAAGCTAAACATGGAACGATATCTCGGCGCCTTACATTGAAAAAGAACACAACTTTCTAATCTTTAAATATCGTTCATCCTGTGCACTGTAACTACTTTCAAGTATACTACACAAATTGCCGATGGAGTTTTTCACGCGTACAGCTATTTATTTCACACATATTATTCGTTCAGCACATGGTAATTTCGGCGAGGCGATGATTGATGACTAACTATCGGCACTTTCTGGAGATGAAACACATATTAATAATTTGCTCGAGGATGGTTTAAATTTTAGCACGGCATCAAGACATATTAATTTTCATTCAAATAGTTTCAACTATTTTGTGCAATTTCTCAGGCTATTTCCGCTCCTTCTTTTTCATCCAACCAAAACGACATTATCGCAGACGAGCTACATGTGTAAGGCCGAGGTCCCACACACTCGCTTGAAACTTCGTCAGCAGAAAAGGGAGGAAAAACCAGTTTTTTCAGTATTTACACACGCGGTAGTTCTCCGATTTCGATTAAAGTTACGATGAAGATGAACTGCATGGAAAGAGAAATTTACGTTCTCACACATATGTAAACAGAAAGCCAGGAGTCTAAATTAAAACTGTTTTTAATTTAAGCTTAGATCTCTTATCGTTGACTGCTTCGTTTTCGGGTTTCTATTCGAGAAATCTCTTGTGGAAGCAAACAAAGGTAGCTAGAGAATGCATACAAGGTTTTATTGCATTACATTACTTGCTTGAATATATGTAATCAAGATTATTCTGTACTCTAACATATGTGATAAGGCTTCTGTTACAACAACTTTAGGAAACAAGTGTCGCTATTCATCAAGACACGCTCAGTTCTTTAAAGGTTAACGTATTAGCTAAGTATTTATTTTTATTTTCTAGAGCTGAAGTCCAATTCCGTGTATGATTTTAATCAGTCTTTACTCAGAGCATGACTGTTTACTCAACCATACCCTATCTGTTTCGGATGCCAGTTATAGAGTCTCAATCTGTTTGATAGCAAGTATTCGCTATTTCTTCTTCTAAATAAGCTACATTTTATGCTACCAAATAGAGTAAAATTCTGTAGTCTTTACGCTAAGATTCTAGTTTGAATATAACAATAGCTTAAATCTACATTTATGTGGAATCAAATTGGATACAGCTAATTTCTTAACAACTTTCCCAGACTGCAACATCCCTACTTTTAAACTATAGCTTTCGCCGTTACGTTTTCTAAATTCCTCTCTTTTCTTTCTATAAGATAGTGAGTATTGTGACGGATAGAAATAAACTTAAAACTTAAGTATAAGATAGAAATAAACTTAAAACTAACTGCTAGTAAAACGTAAAGCATAATTGTCACAAGTGAACCTTAAAAGCAGTTAAATATCAACAATTTAAATTAAAGTTATTGTAAGAAAAATAATCCACTGATTGCAAAACCTTTATCACTCTCTTTAAAGAACGTAAGTATTTTAAAATATTACACGAAATTTTTTTGTTTAAATGCTCAACAAAGAAAATTAAGTTCTAAAAATTAATAAATAACGCAACATTTATGTTGCCTCGAATCAGATGGCAAACAAACAGAAGTTAAAAACTTATTTCTCAAATTTTATGCAGTGAAATTACGCTTATTTTGGTTCTAAAATATCAACCAACATAACAGTAAATCAGTTTTAAGATAAAAATGAACAATGTAGTTCATATATAATAAGATATTTATTGCGATTCTTTTCAGGTTTTGTTGTGCATAGAAACTTAAATCTGAACACAGTCTTTTTCAATAACTTAGTTTCAAAATATTTCAGTTGTAAATGTGTTAAGGAAAACTTCGCAGGTGATAACGAAAACTACCATTTTTCTAATGACTGAGAAAATTTCGTAGCTAATATGCTAATTTGTCGATAATAAACTTTAGGTAAATAATGATCTGTTGGATTTGGTTACTCTTTAGCAAACCACATGCCTCTTATCTATATCGACGAAGCTTAAGAAGTATTTCAGTAACGTAAGTTAACGACAAAGCGAAGCTGATTTTACTTTGTGTTAAAACAATTAAACAGATATATAGAGTCATGAATTAAGTTCTTATATCATTTGTCTTATATGATTTATTTATATTTTACATTTCCTCATTCATTCATTATTAAAGAGTTTGTTTTACATTTTAAGAAAAGGTCAAAAGCCGAGAATCAAATCACAATTTTTTTATTGAAATAAGAGTAATGAAAATAAACAAATGATTTTTGTACTATGTTACAATTAATGTTTAAAGCAAGTCTTTAAATGTTATTACTTTTATACAACCATACAACTTATTACATTTATACAGCCATACAGCAATACAAATGATCCTCCATTATATTATACTCTTAATTCACTAGTATTCAGTTCTCAGTAACATAAAGATAACATTTCTTTTGCATCAATAAAGAAAGATACATTTACAAATTTCCTTTTCAGTCACAATGAAAAAATAATTGCCCAAAAATTCATATCAGTCAAAGGACATTTTTATAGATTCACTTAATACATAATATCCTCTGTCTCTCTCTTTCTCAATCAGAAGTATATTAAAAATGTAAATAAATTATTATTTTACTTATAATATTTCTTTATCTTATATCTGCTTCTAATATATCAAATATTGCTGCATCCAAAATTTAGGAAAATATTTTGAAAAAGATTGAAAAAAAGGTTGTCTTGAGATTAACAATTCCATAATATATTGCATTGCTTATGGCTATTTGCAATGAGATCTCAAAAATTAAACTCAAAACATTTATTCCGAATTATATGCAAGCGAATTTTTGTTGTGTTTTTCTTGCAGTTAATATGTCCTCTGTAATGGTTTTGCAAAAGATAATCATAATGTAGTTTAATCATAATGCAGTTTGAGCGCAATGTTGCAGTCAAATTGTTTTATCCTGAATAGTTTCTGTGTAGATGCATGACACAATAATATGAATGTTCTGCTGAATAAGTTTCACAAAATGTTTCTCCTGACATTTCGAAAAATTTACTTTTTGAATATACTTTAAACGTATACTTTAAATATGATATTGTGTTAGACTAATCAATTTTGGTTTTGGAAAAGTAGCACAGTGATTTTAGATTTTCGTATTCGTAAACAAAACTAATCGATAAACTCCAAAGGAAGTTTAAAATTGTTTTTTGTTTTTTCAGTAAAACAATGCATTAGGCTCATTCTAATCGGTTTACTTTATGAGTAAGAAATGAAACTATGAGACAGTTAATTTAGTTCCGAAAGATGATGTGTCAGCAACATAAGTTGATGATTTCTATAGAACTCTTAAAAATGATGAGCTTCCTAGACGAGATCGTTGCACATAATCTACGCTTCTTACACCTTTGCGATAACACAGCAAAAGAATGACAGCAGATTTGAAAGAAAAAAATAGTCTTCGATGAAACCGAAATATAATTAAGCAATTTTTGGTTGACAAGTAGGAAACATTCTTGCCAAGATCACACATTAAATTAATGGGTTGATGAACAAAGTGAGTAGGGAAGCCTGACAACAGAAACTTTTAATGGATCCTAGATCTGACGCTTATAAAAGTCTCACATTTCCTAATTTCCAAGGAGCATTTGACTTATACTCTTTGGTTTTAATTGCCAAACGATGTTTTCAGAAAAAGGCTGAACAAATATTTTCAATGATACAGTGTATGCTTAGCCATGTTTTGATCATTTTCATATTCATGTTTTTAGTCCAAAGGGGCTTTGTCCCTGAAGCACTATTGTTTTCGTTTTGCGATTTTACGTCGGAAACATTAAATCTCGGTTCACGTTTCAAACTGTTGTCAGCAAATATTGTAGCCATGTATTATATTTAAGAAATTAAATAATGAAGAATTTGCATAAATGTACGTATGTTTCTTGCACTGTGATAAAACGACGCTACCTATAGCCATCGAATTTTGAATGACGTAGCCCACATTTGAAATTTGGAATTTGTTTTATTAGCGATTTTATATGTTGTAAAACTTTAACGAATTTTTGATTAACAAACTCAAGTATTTCAAAGCGAACAATGGCAACGTTGTACAGAGAAAACCTTTTTATCTCCAGGGCGTGAGACTGTGTGTAGGAAATTCTAAAGATATGCTCAATTTAAAATTTTTGCGATATTTTTCTTTAACTGAATTTTATGGTTTAAGTGCGAAGAACATGATATTTAATAAATAAAGGTAACGCACAAAATGTTCACAAAACGCCGCTTTGGACGTAATTTAAAATCCTGAAACCTATCACATTTTCTTTTTTATTTAAATTTATATTTTTAAATAATCATTTATATTTATTTTCATTCCGTATTCATACTGTAGCGAAACTTGTCACTTTGATAAGCTTGGCAGCAAAATGAATAGACTTTTATATCGTTTTCTAAAACTACTTGGCACCTTTAGGAAAAGACAAAAAGAAAAGGTTTATTAGGATATAAAAATTATCGAAATTAGATATTAAAGAACGTGTATGGGATAGAATTATTATACTTCATGGCAAGTTATGAGTTTACTGATGTTTATGTTATGTTCGTATATAATTACTTTCATAACATAAAAGGGTTTGGATATAAGAAAGTTTGTTTATGTCTACTGTGTGACATTAAATAAAATTCCTTCAGAGACTATTAGACTGACAAGTGAGTTATCGTTCATTTAAAAACGTACAACAATGTCTTATGAAGATTTTAAATAAACCTTTTAAACTTGAACAGAAAACCCATCTTGTGCGCACACCTGCGTTCCGGTATTTATGGGTACTAAAATCCCGTAAAGTTGATGATTTTATAATTCAGAGAGGAATCGTAAACCAACTATATGAATGGCTATCTAAGCTGAATCATAAATATAATCATGCAATTAAATATCAAATATGCTACGTCTGTGTGAAATATCGAACGTGACATAACAGATATCCTTAATCAGTGATCTGATGAATGGTTCGAGAAGGCAGAATTGTAACTTGATATACGTCAACGAAATATCGCACTCAACGATCAGCTTGTGTTTATGCTTTATTCTCTTAAACGTTTTCTCAAGAATGAGTTCAAAAATATGAGGCAGCAATCTTACCCCATCTTTATTACTATAACGCTGTTATGTAATCCTTATCTTAATTCAGTTTTGTCAGTATTTGATTTTATTAATTTGATTTTAATTTACTCTGTTGAAAGTAATTGTTGAAAGTTAATTGTTTTAAGCTGTAATTGGTTAACTTTAAATTTAAGTTTGGTAGTGTTAATATTTTTATCCTTTTTAAGTGTAGTTTGGTTAACCTTCACTTTTGTTTTTGAATTTAATTTTTTAAATTGTACTGTTTTGTTTAATGCTATTTAGGTTTGATCATTAAGGTCATTTAACTTTTAAATTTTTAAAGTTCTCTGTTTTTTACACTCGTTTGGTCTGTAAAACTTTAATAAGTTTCTGTTAAACGTTTAGCCTTCTTTCTGGTAAAATTTATTAATCCATATTTTCTGACTCTGGTGGTAAGGTCGACTATGGTGTTGAAGAAATTTTATTTTTTTAGAAATGATTGCTCATCCGAATAACTGTGTAATTAATATATTTCAACTGTAAAAAAAAAACATTTTTGCATTTGATTGAATTGAGTTAGTCAAGTGCTAAACTTTGTTGAAGGGGAAATTTTTTCATTTCTTCAGAATTCTTATCTCGGGCAGACAGCGTCCTGGAATTCTTTTGTCCAACGTTTAAACATCTATGCTTTTTTTTTACATTTTCTGTATTTTACACTTCTTTTCATTTCTGCGGAGAGTTCTTCTGTATGCATTTGTTCTAAGGGGGATTACTTACGGGGGTAAGACTTGTGGCTGTTAGGCTTCTACCTATGGTGGAGTGACACCCTGTGCGTCGCTAGTACGAGGAATTTTGTTTACGTCGTTTCAGCGGAGGGGTGTTCGACCTCACACTTTGGCCATTGAGGAGTGTAGTTCAAATTTCGGTAATGTCCGCCAATTCCTGGTATCCGTCGAAGCCTTTTTCCGCGACTAGTCCAGTGGATTGCCAAAAATTAGGCTACTTTCTTACATCACGCATCGTCAAGCACCAGGCGCTCGCCAGAGGAAGAAAATGCGGCTGTAGTGTTGTTTGGAAGGCAGAATCGAGTTCAAGACGGGACACAGCTGCGAAGAAGGTGAACGACGTCCGATACGGAAACACTGAGAGACCTGTTTTAACTGCGAAGCTTCCAAGATGTCCAGCTATGCAAAAAACGATACCTGGAGCCTACCGCCTGGAAGTGCCGGAGAAGAGGAGAGCCTGGCCTCCGACACTTATTCCTTCCTATAAATTAATATATTATTTTCTTTTGTTTTACAAATATCCATTTCCATGCGGGATGTTTGTTTCCCCGCGAAGTTTCTGTCCGGAATTCTTTAAATGTGTGTAAAAACTTAAAGGTTCTAAATTATTAAAAGAGGTAGGCCCACTATAATTTTGATGAATTTACAATTTACAATTTAATATATATTTACAATACAATATCCACTACACTTTAAGTTGACAGATATGTCTTATATTTTTGTTATAGTTAAATCGTTTTACCAACCTTGCCACGCAGTCTACCGCTGAAATGAAATCCGTTTGAAGCAACTTTAATGTTTAACTCTAAATAAATGTTTGAGATTTACTTTACTAAACATGTTTGTTTTAATTTTAATATTTAGAACACTGAACCTATTTAACTATTAGAATAGGTTTTGCTATCTTATTACAACGCAACTTTTATGTAATTTGTTTGTTAAAGATACTTTATGTTACACTTAATATGAATATATTTTTACACCTTACACCTTGTTCAACGCATTATTGTTTGACATGATAACTCTAGCTATGTTCTTGAATTGTATGTACACTCATAGCACTCATAAGTACTTAAGGATGTTAAGGTTTAAATTTATATTTAACAACGCTTAGTAACCTGATTGCTAGACATAGTACAGACAGCGAGGAACTAGCATTCTAAGTTATACTGCACCGTAAGTCCTGGAGCTGACCAATATTAGTATGAGTCTTCTGAGAAGATGTTGTCATGCCATTCATTAGTTAAATTCATTGTTGCAATTCAAATACCTATGTTTTATTTTTGAAAGTTGTCAAAGCAATGCCCGCGGTGTAATCGGAAGGTGAGTCCCAAGATGACGTTTCACCTTATACATACTTCTTTCCATGCCACATATCGCATTATCTGTGCCAAGATGTCTTATATGACCGTACAGTAATACACGTCACTAGCACAATATGCCTCTCCTCTTTGACGCATCGACGTCGTTCTGAGCCTGCATATTACTCGTCGGGGTTTGAGTCTACTGGTTCCACATTTACGTGACAGTAGTTGAATATCGACCAATTTAATTAATAGCATGGCGGTGCGACAATCCGCAATCAGGGTAAATATTCTTCCTTTATCAAATTCGACAACCTGCTGTTTTACTTTCAAATATCTTACTCGAGATGTATTGGTTATTTCCAAACATTATTCATGTATGAAAAACATATTTTCCTGCTCTTAACTTCTACACTTTAACATTATATTTGTCCATTATTTGCATGTGCTCTGCATTGCAAATAATTTCCATGTTATACCATGTTCCTATCTTTTGTGCCAACTTCAAGTCGATCGGATGTTTATATCATGATATTCAAGGGAATGGCCAGTTGTATACTATATTAAGTAGCATGTCGCTATTATGCCATCCATTTTACATGTTTTGGGTTTGATTAAATACATATGCGAGTATATTTATGTATGCGTACATAAAGTTCTCATACTGTATATATAAAATTATAACTGAACAAATGATAAGTGAAGATCAGTGCCCTTTTTTATACCTGTGCCACAAATGTATCTATAAATTCGTGTAACTTTTAAGACACCAGTTGATAATAGATAGTGTAGGTACAACTAAACATCTTTAATAACAGTAAGATACAGTAATTCAATGAGCACAAATCAATGTTGTAATTAAGTGTTTTGTTACAGTAAGGAGAAAATTTCTCCCGACCTGTGTATCTGACGACCTCAGATTTAATTCTTCTTCTAATTTCTTCAAGAGAAAGTAAAAATATTTTATATTATTAATACACGAATGTGGCATAAATATCACTAAACTCATACACTTATAACTTTCCATGAAATTACTTTTAAGCTGACTAAAAAATAAATTTTTATAAGAGGGCTTGCTATAAAATTCTCTAATTTAAGTTGAGAAAGTTGCTAAAAGAAGTGTATGTCTGGCATCATTTATAATAATAAAGACTTTAGACACATTTTCCTAACAATCTGCATAAGCTTAATTTTTAATTAAGACAAAAGTTTTATTTATGGGTTTCAAAGTAACCCTAGAGAGGAAATCAATTCATACGATAGCTAAAAAATGTATAAAACCCACGAAAGAGCATACTTAATAACTAATGAGAAAAAGTTCACGTTTCCTTCCAGTTATTCATGTAAAACGTTCAAAGAAGTTTTAAAATAAACTCAGAAACTGGTGCAGATTTTTAGCAAAATAATTAATGTCTATGCAATTATTTTTAAAAACTTTTTTAATTTTATTTTATGTTAATAAACCTTTTTCATGTTTCTGTTCCTATAATAAGAAGGAATATTAGACTATGAAAGAATAACTCGCACAACTGCAATTCATAACTAAAAACCTTTTGTCTTAAATTTAGTTAATAATGTCTTTTTCCTTGAACTATTTTCCATACCGTTAGTCCAGATAACGATGGTCTTCCGCTGTTTTAGTTCTGAACTTCCTTTTTTCTTCTATCGTTCAAATATTTTCAAGCATATTTTAAATAACCGGAGAGTGCAAAACTTTTCTCTTCTTTCAAGTTTTCATCTAATTAAACACTTTTTTCTTTATCTTGGTCATAATATAATATACTCTGACTTCAAAGTGAAAATAATGCCGAAGTATTATATTTTTTAGGTAAGCAGGTAACAAAAATTTAACATATATTAAATTGAGTAAAATAATCTACAATTGTGTTAAAACTGATTCGTTGTCAGTGACGCAACTGGCATACTTGTATCCATATCGTTATTGCTTATGACGAAATATATATTCCTATAGTTGTAGAGCGGTATAATTTAATGAATACATTTCTTTTATGCTTGTTATAATCCAAATTGTGCTTAACTGAAAATATGAAAGTCATATTTAGTTAGTAAGTTTGTTATTCAGTTCCGATACAACTCTGTGCATTCAAATGAAAATTCAACGAATATTTATTTAACCATAAGCATGATGTTAAACTTTGAACTAGAGTTTTATATTGCAATTTAAAATTAGAAATGATGGGAAAAATCATTCTGAAAATATATTTTTTCCAGTATTTTAGCAATTATTGCTTTTCATGTATATAAGAATTATTTGGTATTTAAATATAATTTGAAGTTCGAATCTGAGAAATTTGTTACAATATCCTGAAGGCTTTGGACTGAATTTCATAATACGGAACTTCTAAGCCGAAACTGGATGACTATAAAATATTTCGTTTTAAAATAAATTCAGAATTAGTGCATAGAAAATCATAATGCACATCTAAAACAGACTTCAAATTATGTAAAAAGCGAAATTAATTTTTAACTTCTTCCTGTCGTAAGTAAAACAACAAAAAATGTCCATTTTCATTAAGAAGTTATTGATTAAATTTCAATATTTAGGAATTCATAAATGAATTGAAATGCTTATAAAAGGCTTAGGTTTACAAAGATTTAAGAATTAGTGCAGAAATTCGGAATGTGCACTTGGCGATTCTTAAACAAAAGATGCAAAAGAAAAATGAGTGTTTTACTTCTATATAGTGTACGGAATACATTAAAACATTTTTTGTATTTATTGAAGCATTTTATGGCTACGTACATCTAGAGTAAAGTGAAAATTTTATTAAATTTTTTCTGATTTCCGAGTAATTTTATTTGCCCAGATATTTTTGCAGAAGTTATTAGGAGTAAAAATTGACAGGTGATTTTGTAGCGTCGAGTGACTTTCATAAAATTGGCAAAGTACTGATCCGCTGCCACTTAATAGCTTTACTTCTTTAAATATTTTAAATGTAAAACCAATAAAGCAGCATAGGATTAGCAAAAAATCAGTAAGTTTAATTCACTGGTTAAAAGAGTAAACCAATGCACGTGAGTGTTTATAGGCTTAACTATGATATGCTTTCATAAAGAAGTTACTTCTGAGTAAAAATAACCTATACTGCAGTCAGGCATGGGGAAAAACATGAAATCTCTACGCTGAGTCGCATGACGCGAAACATCAATTCGATAATACAAAGAACTTCCATACAGTACATTCACAAAATATTCGCAGTCAAATGATAAAAAGTACTTAAATCTACCCAGGAGCAATGTGAGAGAAAAGACGAAACATTTACCTTCTCATTTGAACATAAATTTCTAACTAATTCATTCATAATTTATGTAGAGTATAAACTGGAGTAATCTCCGAAAGATTACAGTAACTAGTAATCTTTCGGAGTCAGTGAAGCTTCTACGACGAGGCTCTGAATTTGATAGAAACTGGAATGGTTAACTAAACAGCTTGACGTTACGTCTGTGGAGATGAAAGGTGACGTTATTAACAGCAGAATAAAATTGTTAGCGAGTCCTTAGTTTAATTAGCAATCCCTTTTACAAACCTTTTAACCAGTTTAGGTAAATACTGAACTGAAAATTTTACCAGTAATTAAGGTTTTGCAACTGCACGTGTCTCTTCAATCATTGTAGATACAGCTCAGGGAATAAATTTTACGGCAAAGCGCTTATTCATACTGTTTTACCCTGATCATTGCTTCTCTTGAGCACTTGCTTTCATTAAATAAATACCATTGTAACTGGCACAGACGTGAATTGCATTTAAATTTTGCGGTAAAGAACTGAAATAATGTTTTAAATCATGAACCATTTTAATATATTATTATGCAGCATTCAATAAAAAATAATTACAGTTAAAATTTAGCATAATTCTTGTTTCACGTGGCATCAGCTTTGTTCTTAAAATCAATGTCATATTCAGCGAAATGCAGCAGGACCTTTAAGTTGCGTATTAATTATGTAAAATATCAAGTCTTAAAAATTTTTTAACTTCTTTTCATTTGCAGTAAGCTTATTTCTGAAGTTAACAAATAAAAGGATGGTACAACAGCAGTAGTGAATCCATCAACGTAGATTGATAAATCTTAAAATTAATTTCAATTTAATCGGAATTTCAAGGCTTCTTTATGAAAGCATCTCTTAGTTTAACTTTCCCCATTGTAAATCCTGGATAAGGGCATTTTTTGTAGATTATAGCTCATGGCTCGTTAAAAGACAATAATTCCCATTCGAGCTTCTCGTTGGTCATATTTAGTGTTGATCAGAAATTATTATACTTATATCAAATGGGGTCGTGCATTAATCCACGGTGCATAATGAATTTAATTGTTAGTTCATAATGAATTTAATATTTATATAGAATTTAATACATTTTCATTTCAGCAAAATTTCATTTAATGAGCTAAATTTCTTTAAAAAGGTAGTAAATGGAAGCACAGCTAAATAGCGCGAGTTGTTCCTTCCCACGCTGCCACCATTCGTTTTCAAAGTTCACGGAACACCTGTTTTGATAATGGAAGACGAGGAAATTTGCCTTCTTCTGATGTAGAAAGTTTTCTGATTTTTTTATCACTGCCGTTGTCACAGCTCTGACAGAAATACTGTTAAAACTTCCAACCTTGAAGTTTTTCGTAAAAGCAGGGTATGTCCTGTTTAAAAGAAATTAGATATTTCTGGCAAAAATGGCTCTAGATTTTTAAGCTTCTCTTGTTGATTAGAGAGAGTTTAAAAAAAGATTTGAACTGGTAGATATTAGTTTACATCTAATTAAAGCCGATGCTAAATTTAGAGGCGATCCTAATTTTAGAGAAGCCGAGGTTTTAAAAGCTGTCGTACGGGATTCAGGAGGATTTTTTTGCCTTATTGAAAATTACAAAAATGAAGAACGAGAAGGAAGTAAGGCTTCGACCCCTCCCGACGGTCCTGAAACCGACCACGAGTTTTGTTTTCCTGGAGAAAAAAGAATTTGATTTCGGTGATTCTTCATAGTCGCCCTAGTCATGGGGAACCCAGTCGATTGATAATTATTAAACGGTGGCAGTTGTCCCCGACGCCGACAAGATGGGCCGTTCTCTTAGGACAACGGGCGGTGAGTCCAGTATTCTTTACTAATATGTGACCAAAATATTCATACATGCAGTGGTCACTGCGGAACTATGCGCTGCATTCAGAGCTTGGATATTGCAGGTTAAAGGTTTGGCATTTCTAGCGTTTGTTTCGTGCTTGAAGTGTTCAAGCAAAATGCTTGATTGCTCGAAAGAATGCGTCTAACTTCGAAATTGGGATTTCTAAGTTTAGGAAAGAAACCAAAGGAAGAAGGGCTTTGTTTGACGAGTCCGCGATCATCATAAGGATGATCATTTAACTCTCCTTATTCTCCTGGTATTCTTGTGGAAACTGTAACCTGTGCAGTTTTCGAAGACAGAATTAATTCTAGATATCACAAACTAGGATGCCGTAAATTAATGGAAAGGGAGATATTTTTGTTACTGTATTACCCTGTTATTCTTGAGGACTAAGTGATTAGCCAAAACGTATTAGATGTCTTAGACCCTGTTTAGGAGGATCTGGAAAACACCGTGCTTATCGGAGAGAAGGACCTTCAGTTTCACTCACGGGCTATCTTGTGTTCTGAATCTGTGAGGGATTTAATTTCCTTGGCCTTATTTGCCCTTATTATTTAATTATTAAAATTTTAGAAGGTTAATTTCTAAGGAAGAGTCGTTTTTAATGTTCAATGAAAATTTGAAAAGTTACATTTTACTTAATTAACAATTGAGAAAGGTGTTATGTGTTTATATTTCAATGAAAAGTGTTTGTATGCAGCTGTAAAATTTTTGAAATTATTGCACTGATATTTACATATTTTCAGATACGTCGGAGTATATATTTTTATTTTAAAGAGAGATAGTATTTTTAGAATTTGAAAATGCATTGCATTTTCATTTCTTATTGAAAATTAATATTTTTCTTATTTTATACCAAGGCACCAGGGAGGATGTTAGTTGATTTCAGTCTCAAAGATATTGATTTAAAGAATTTGCACTTTGAAGTAATGTAATTTAGTTTACAAAGAGGTCGCTTTATGTAAACTGGTTTAACTTCAAACACCAGAGTTTAGATTTCATATCTCAGGAAGTATTATTTTAAAATATGTGTCCGGCACCAGTTGTTCTGAATTATTCAACAGTAAGGTTTAAATTAAATACATTCAAAACTTCTTAAGGTAATTTTTTCCTGTACAGCAATAGTCCGGATTACTTTTTAATTTTCATTTCATGTACCCTGTTCGACTATTCACAAGTTTGGAGCTTTATATTATTTAGATTAGTGCAAAGCAGCGATACCTAATTGTCTGAGAGATTCATTCGTGGAGGACGTTTTACGAAAATTTGACTCATATTCCTCTTTCACATAATGAAACAATGAAATTTCCTATGAAGCCAGCCCGGATTTGACCCTGTATCCGGCTACTAGTATTCAATACTTACTCGTCGCCGGTGAAAGGCCACAATGCACGAGTACCAATTCTCAACGAAACCACGTTCTAATATAATCTGCCCAGCTTAAGAAAAATCTTTGTTATTTAGAATACATTTTAAATCCATATCTGTGTGAGTTTCTATTATTAAATATAAAATAAAATTGCATGAATAGTTGCATACGAATTATGCTGGGTTGTTTCATTCATACGGTTTAGGTGAAGTATTACCTGCAAATTACTACAGTTATTGTGGACACCAGAAAATAAGTATTCATGTTATTTTCATTCTGAATGTACTAAGATTGTTTTGTAAACGTAATGTCAACTGAGTGTTTAATTTTGTTTAATTTGGAATTAGGAAACCAGTTTTAATGTTAAAAATAACCAAAGGAATATTTGACTGAATTTGACTTAGGTTTTAAAAAAATAAACCTGATTTTAGCGAAATTCATTTTCAACATGAATTGGGCTTAGTTTCAACTGTAGTTATGTGTTATAAAATATCGATAACATATCGAATGGTCCATGATTTAGATAATTTCAGTTCTTTCCTGCAAAGTTTAAATGCAATCCTCGTCTGTGCCATTTACAGTGACATTTACTTAATGGAATCAAATGCTCAAGAGAAGCAATGATCAAGGGAAAACATTATGAAACAGATCTTTGTCATAAAATTTCCTCCCTCAGCTGTATCTATGATGATTCATTGGGCACACGCATACATAAACCTTTTAGTGGAAACAATAATCAATAAAAAGCAGGCCAATCCGAACGTTGACATAAGGTCTCGGAAAGATGTTTGCTATTACATATGCAAACTGTGAGAAAAATTAGCCGCGTTTAATTCGATATTTTACTAAGAGGAATAATGGTGCAGGTGCTTCTTTTGTGTGCTAGGGAAATATTACAATTTTTCTTAAAATCATGGAAAAATAGTATTTAGATACTTAAAGTATTTTTATAGCAATTACGTTTCTGCAACGGAAAATAACTCAGGTATTTTTTTCCAACGGCGGGCACTTGCCTATAACGGCATTGTTCACTCCTAACACCAGAAATGATGGCCATTTTATAGTGGATGCTCCTCATAGGTGGCCAACGTTTCCTCCTATGAAGGGACCGATAAATTTACATCCATGTCTTCTCCGGGATTCGAACCCAGGCATTTCGGTATCGCAATTGAGCTCCCCTAACCACTATCTTGACGGTTCAATATTTCAGCTATCGCAGTATGGAATTTGCTATATAAACAATCCGGTTTGAAATGCTATGGAAAACTAAATAATTCTCAGTAAAAATTAGCTATAAAATGAAAATAATTTCTGCTAAATATTTTCTAATAACCTTTAGTTGTTTTTTACTGTTAAATTTAGTGACTGGCTAGGCTCAGTTGCGTTTGGCGATTTGTTCTCTTGACACGGCTTAAAAACAGAAAGGAATCTAAAATTACCTTAGTCGAAATAATTTTAACTACAGTTCTTTCGGATCTTGTATAAGAAATAGTTCGTAACTAGAGCATATTATTCAGTTTATTAAATAGTCAATAAAATAATGTGCTTATAAATAAAACTCTGCTTATGGCTTCAGCTGCGAGCTTTCCTTCACTGGATTCACTTCAATAGATTTAATATGTGGCATAAGTGCGTTAGCTTTTAAATCCATTCTACACAGGGATACTTTGAAAAATGCAAGCAGAATTTTCTTATCGCAGTTTCAAAATGATTGCTAGCTATCAGTGTTTAACTGCTAACTCCTGTAACCTGATTTGCGCAATATTGTTGTCGTTACTTCTTCAGTAAAACCCCTTTTCTTAACTTTTATTTGCCTAACAGAAAATGATAAATGTGCACCCCTTAAAAATTTATTTTCACCTGTTTGGACTTTTTGCGCACCACATGTCTGCGCATTTCGCTTGTGGAAGAAAGTTTATTTTTCAGTAGCCACAGATGTACTTTAATTCAATTAGATAGTTTTGGTGCCCTGATCTGTTTATCATGTCGCACAGAAGCGTTCTTGGAAAATATCTAACGAAGGAAGAGATGCTGAAAGTTTTTGAAAGTGTTTCTAATGATAAATCTAATGATTCTGATGATTCTGCTTCATAAAATTAACCTGATGGAGAATTTCATATGGAAACTACATCCAGTTTATCCGACGAGGACTGGATTGTTCCTACTGAAACAAGTAAATCCAATTCGTCTGATGGAGAATCTGCTCACGAAACAGAAAAGGAAAGTAGACATTTATATCAAGATCCCAAAGACTGCTGTAGAAACTAAAATTACAGTAGCCAGATGGCACTGTGCGTCTGATTTCATTTTGAGTTGAAATTAATTGCGATTGAGAGTGCGAAGAATGATGAACTATAGAATGTTAAGGGCGAACTCTATATATAACTGTAATTATAAGTGCTTTCTTGTCGTCATGTATTGTCTGTGTCGTCAATAAAATTGGATAAAATATTGGATTGAATTGATCTCATCTGACACGTAAGAAGCTTTGATTATTTTATTTGTTTGAATGTTGAATTCGAATTCTAAAGCGAAAGCGACTTTCAGATGTAAGTTATATCAACTGCAAACTGATGCATCTGCCCTTGTTTCGGATATCTGGAATGCTTTTATAAAAAACCGCTCGAAATGTTATAAACCGGGTGAAAATGTAACAGTGGATGAACAATTATTTCCCATGAAGACCGAGTGCGGATTTATTCAGTAAACGCCTAAAAAGCCGCAAAAATTCGATATCAAATTTCAGCTCGCTTCTGATATGCAGTCAAACTATTTACTGAACGGATTTCCCTATTTGGAAAAAGATGAAACAAGACCAGCTGGAGAAACAGGAGGTGAACATACAGCTTTTCGCTTAATTGAACCTCTGAAATTAGCAAACGAAATAATGAAGCATTCGGGGATAAGCTGCATTGGAACAACAAATCGTTCAAAATGAGAAGTACCTTATTTTTTCAAAAATACGAAGGATGAGCTCTGTTCTAGTAAGATTGCTAATCATGACAATATAACGTTTACGTCTTATCAATGGAAAAATACAACAAGAACGTCCCGCTCCTGAGTATCCTTCACACAACATTGAAAATCGCATCTAATGAAAACAAATACAATATGAAAGCAATACGTTACATTATTTTACATCCGTTATTGTATGTTTAGCGCATACTGTTTGTGCAAAAGTTGACTAAACTGGAAATACTAAATTCTCTTCTTCTTGTTTTTTTATCAAGGTGTTCAATGATGAAGGATATGTCTCATCTCTAATATTCATCAAAATGTCTGCTTTCAACATTCCTATTCAAGAATTATTAAAAAATCAGTTCAATTACAATACCATAATGCTAAACATAATAAATAAGTACAAATGAAAAACATCGCAAACGATTCGATTTCTGTAATGTTCATCACATTATTTTTAAATTAAACGTTTTGTGAAGTTCAACATTTTTCATGTTTTGAACTTCTTTATAGAAGTCTCAGTTCTATCCAGTGTATTAATATAATTTAATCTGAATTAAAAAAATAAAAAAATATATATTAATATTATATTCAGTCGTTTAATAGGAAAACCATTTTAAGTACAAACCATTAAAAAAGAAAAGAAAATATAAAACGTTGTCAGGACTGGGTGTTCTTTGCATACTTTTGGCGAACATGGTCTTAGCCGTGTTAACGTCCTGATCTTGAACAGGAGCTGAATGCAGCTATGTTCTATGAAGAATAACTGTGGTTAAATGGTAGAATAACTGCACGCAAGGAGGGTTTACAATTACCCTTTTATTAAACTACTATTTACAGCCACTTCCCAACTCGGAAGGGATAACAGAAAATAATGACCGCACTTGGGTCTAAACTGAACAATCAAATACTATAAAATAAAGCTAAGTAGAAAATTAAGAAGTCGTTGCTCTCAGAGCTATAAACGCGAGGTTGGCCTCTATGCTAAACAATCAATGGTGCGTAGCAAGCTTTGGCTAATACTAACGCACTTAGATTTCTTCAATAAGTAATAGAGTAACAGCGCTAAGGCTTAGAATTTAAATACTAGCTAGTCACGTGAACGTCGAGCAGAACCACAGTGATCTGAGACTAAAAGCTCTCTCACACCGAGAAATACCTGGCCATTAATTCCATGATTGAATACTGGTTGAACTCATTGGTTGAAATCAATGGTGTTGAAACAACAATTAAACAAAGAAAAAGACACAGTCAATTAAACAGTTTTAAAAGTATATAAATGTGTATTTTTCGGTACATACATTTTTATAAGCAATTAATATCAGATTTAAAATACTGCGTTGCAAATCTAGTATTTATATTCCCAAAATTCATTTTATGTTTCAAATATAAAATTTGTAAAATGCCGCCCAGACGTGACGGTAGTTAGTGGCCTTCACCTGCCGTACCGAAAGTTCTATGTTGGAATCGTGGAGAAGGAATCGTGGAATCGTGGAGAAATCGTGTCTGTTTTCTCATAGGAGAAATGGTGGTACACCTATTAGGTGCCTCCATAATAAAGTGACCACCGCTTACGGCCTTAGTAGTGGCCAACGACCTATAACGGTTAGTGTCTGCCATTGGAAATAAGAAAAAATCTGTAAAATTTCAGCATTACTAAAAGAACTTTCAAGTTGAAAATTCACAATTTAAAACAATAAATACACTGCCACATTTAGAGTGCATGTTTTTTATTTTAATTCACAACTCTAGAATTAAACTCAAAAAATCGTTAGCTATATTGACATATTATCATGCATTGCATATTTAGGTAGTCTAATCGCAGTAATCTTCAATTTATAAAAAAGAGCAGAATCTGCTTACTTAAACCTCATTACTAATTAAGCTTAAATGAGCAAAAGTGTAAAAGCGCATCTTTCCCTGGTCATTAAGTGCAAAGAAGGGGGAGAGATAGTTTGTTAAAAACAGCGAAATGTTTTTCATTAGTACGCAAATTATGATGAAATGCATTTAATGACTCTGGATTTGAAATGTATCTCAATGGATGCGGATGTGAGCACATTCGAAACAAAAATTATAAGGCAAAATGCCATATGTATACAGTTTGCCTTAAATGGTGCAAGCGAATTGGATACCAACATGAATAGGATTCGAAGGTATCAATACTGCTGACAGTAATATTAAGTTTCAACTATATAGTGTCTTTTCTGTTATTTATAAAGATTTATAAAAATAAGTAAAAGAGATTCTTAACAGCTTCATTCTCAGTGTTTAATAAGTCATTATCTTTTTTTCTCTAGACCTTTTGCCTTTCAAGCGGTAAAGTCGCTGAACACTGGTAGTTCGGTCTGAGGTTCGAATCTCGCGAACGGGCTGGCTGTACGGGCGTTTTCGTGGTTTTCACCATGTGTAACGTGTATAAGAGCCAGGTTTCCTTAAAATGTCCTCTACGAAGATATGTCTGTCCTTAAGCAGATAAGGCTTTGTTGTAATCTCATAAACCAAACCAAACACCTTTGCATTTAGTGGTGCTTAACCAATACTCTTCAGCAGTAAACTACATTTTCAGGAAACAACAATTAGTCTGTCTCAAAAACAAAATTTACAAAAAAAATTCTTCTGCCTATAAAACTATGGCCTACTCTTCACGGACTTGGCATTTAACGAGAAAAATAAACTAGCCTCATATGCTTAAAAGAAACAGAACCTAACATCTAATTAATCTCTCAGCAGTGACAGCTGCAAACGTACAGTTAAATTACATATACTTCCAAAGTACACTCTCAGGTCGTAAGATCTTTCACAGCATTCTTTTCTAATGCACTAAAACTTAGCCAGAAGGGAGATTTTTTTTGCTTTCGCTTTATTAAAATTTGTTCAAGCTCTGCACAAAATATCTTACGCTTTGAGAGAAATTAGGATAGTATAAATATTCTACACTACTATCGAGCTTAATAAATGACACATAATAATCAAATATTTAAACCAATCTTCTTTAAGTTTAGAAATTAATTTCTTTCACTAAAATGGCGCAAAGGCAAACTAAGGAAAAATCCAAAGCACATTTCATTATTGACAAGCAATTTCCAAACGGGGTTGCCGTTATAAAATTTTAACTAGAATACCAAAAGAACTTCAGAAAAGCATAGATTAAATATAAGTTAGCGTATGTTTTTTAAATTTAAACAAAAAGTATCTAATTATTCACTAGAGGAAAGAGAAAGTTTAAAAAATCTTGAAGAAAGAAAACTGAGCTTTAAATTAAAACTGATTCTTCACAGAAATTTAACATGTAAAACACATTCAAGTAAACTGATGTAATGTAACTTCATGCATGAATGTTCAAGGCACTGAGAGTATAGTTGAAATATGGAATAAATAAAGTATGATTTTTGAAATGTAGTAAACAAAAATTATTAAAATAGCTCAGTTTCAGCAGAATCGTTCATAAGCTATGGTTCCGTAGATTCAAAAACTCAGCTCGATAAAATTTTCTTCTTTTTACTCCTTTGTACGAAGTAAAAATTGGTACGAAGTATTGTAATTGTGAAAACTTTCGGATAACATATCTCAACATAAATACACATTTTGACCCTCTCGAACCCATGTGGAAGATTCCTTTGCTTGACGTCTACCTATACGGACAGAATAAGAAACACTTTTGGTCAAAGCGCATTGTAAAATGCATTTAAAGCGGATTCACTGTGATTCAAAGTGATTCATTAATGGCCATATAATGTTATATGAACTTAACATTTTACTCAATAGTAGGTTATTGATAAAAAATGAGTCAATAGATACATAAAGCTCGACTATATTAGTTTCTGCAAAATCAAAAGAATTAAACTTTCCGCATGCACTACATTGTACGACTGAAACTGTTAGAAAAAAAATTGTTTCAATGAGGCAGTAAGGAAAATGCATTCAATAGGTACGTTCCTTTACTCAGAAAGAAAAGAAACCACTTTTACTCCAATAATATCCGGAATTCGTTTGTAGTTTTTATTGATATCAAAACGTTTTTGTCACACATTATTAAAACTATTGATGTTCTTAGATACACATATATCTATATCTTACCTTACATCTATACCTTAAATTACATTATATTATCTATACCTTATATCAAAGATTTATCTACTTACGAAGCAATTCATAAACCAGCAACGAAATTCATAAGCCAATCTAAAAGATTTTGCGTAAATTCTCCTGTTTTTTTTTTTTTTTTTTTTTTTTTTTTTTTGACCTCTGAGAAATTTGAATTTGCTGCATATTATTGGTAGATTATTAAACATAAATCTAAATATTAACTAATACCCAAAACTTTGCTTCCATAAAATACTTAGATTTATTGTTTCAACATTATAATAAAAATTTAGAAAGGGATAATCATTAAAATTTTTATTTCTGTCTAAGCTGTTACGAATAAAAATTTCCCTCATTATTTGTCAAAGTATTATGATTTGTACATTGACTGAAATTTAAGTTATCAATGACTGAGTGAATGAAAGCCAGCACAAAATTTAGATCTGTACCATAAGAAGCCTTGCAACTGTCACGTATCCTTAATCACGTAAGCTAATCAACAATCACGTAAGCTAATCCAACGCTTTGCAACTATGACGTATCATTTCAGTGTTGACTGACACTAATTAAGGATTTTTCAGGACTGTTATTCTTTCTGCTTGTATTTATACGTTAGTCTTCCCTTTCCATTTAAACCATAGATTTTTCCTGTCACTTCGTTTATGTAGAGCTGATAGTCATAGAGACTCATACAACGATGGTGTATTTGATTATGGATACACCTACAATAAAAAAGTTGCCTTCTGGAAGGACTTTCTGACAGAGACTATCTCGTATTCACTGTACGTATGGAGAAACACCACAAAACTGTCCATGCAGCCAGTCCCTTCCTCGGGATTTGAAACGAGTCGAACTACCTCTGTTCAACGGTCTTAACCATTCGGCTACCGATAGGATCAGTTCGCAAGCCATATCTGGGACTTGGAACATTTGACCATTTTTAAGGTATTAAGAACACTTTAATCGACTTAGTATTGGCAATTTATTAATTGGGTGAGAACGCGGAAATTGTGTCCGCACCACGTAAAATTTGATACTAATAAAAATACCTTTAAATATTAATTTATCCTACTCTGTTTATCTGATATTCAGGCTTTTACTCTTTTGTTCTTCTGAATTTAAATCCTTAATGTACCTTTTATTTATACGTTTATTTCACCCTTTTATGTTTTGTCAATTTTATCAATTTAATAGTATTGATGTATTTTGACTTTACCCATCGATAATTTCAAGGTTAAGAAAGAAAATTATAATTAATTGCAGATAAGACTTGTCTAGAAGACGGGCTTTGCGAAGGTGTCGTTCTGCTCACCATTACTTTTAGATTCATATGAAGGAGTATATACATATACGCCTGACCAAAACGTTGCATTATCAAAACCAACAACGTATCCGTATAGGCACGTGATCGATGAGGAGATGTTTGAAGGGTACGATCGCTTTGGCGTGGCTCTTTAAGCGCCGTTCTCCACTGTAATAGCTGCAAATTACATTCGCCAACGCCCTTATGGGACGTAGCAGCTATTGACCTTCAGAAGGGCTTTATAATGTAAAGGAAGTTGGAGTATTAAAGTACAATTCTACAATGACAGATTTACACGCAAAATGTTTAAACTAAGAGTCACTGATAATGTTTTGAAAGAGTACAGATGTTTTTATGAATTTATAAAGTATAAATTCATAACTAAGAACATAAGGTGAAATAAATGAATCAACAATTGCTGATAAAACATTCATTATTATTCCGTTCAGGTTTCCTTTCAATGAAATGCTTGTTGGGCATTGTTATTCTACTTTTCCGTTTTATCTCGAGAAACGGAGATTACTACTGCATGTTAATTTTATGCTTTTTCACAGAATTTATATATTTTGTGATAGATTATATCTCGAAAGAAAACGGAGGTCAATCGTGATAAACTAGCCTAAATTATAAGCTGTATTTAATAAAATAACAGCACAAAGGACGGTTAAATATATTAAGCATTTAGTAATAATATATTTGTAATTACTATAGAAATTACATAAATGCTGAGATTGAAGTTGCAAATCTATCTCAGAAACGTGAATATCCCTAATATATATAACACTAAAATTATTTTGGTCAAGGATATTTCAAATTTTACATGTCATGACAATATTTCCCGATATAAATATTGCATGACCAAACTGGGTATTCCAGTAAATCATCATTCATAACAACAAAAATGACTTAATTAAAATTTAGGTTACGGTCTAAATTATGTATGAGGAATGAAAAGATACAGAAATTTAAAGTTAAATGCCCTGCTTAGTTATCAAAATAATATTTTAGTCTTAAGAAGTGCTAACAGTATATTTATTTCTTATAGAGACTTTTTGGAATATTTGGTTGTAAGTCTTTCCTTCCCAACCACATCATGCGGTTAGTATAGTAGTCCTGGTTGAAAAAAAGGAGATAAAGTATTAAGCGGACTATATTTGTAAAAGCAGTTAGCTTCATTATCCATGTCACGTTCTAACATGATATGCTTAAGAGGCTTTAACTGTATTTCTACAGCAGTTAACATGTGATTGCTTGATAGACTATGTAAAAAAATCGCAAAAGCTGAAAATGTAACAATGCGTTAATTCAAAGAATGTTCTTGCAACTCTTGATGATAAAAGAATCAGAAAAATTCAAAAATTTTAGTTCTTATTACTTTGAGTTCAAGCCCAAGTGGAGGCTTTGCTGTTCGCTCTGAGACAGGAGCCGACTGTGTTAATTCTTATTTTGAGAAATAAAGGGTAATTAAACCTTGAGTCTTACGTCTCTGTTCACGTACTCAAGCGATTATTCGCTTATTTGTTTACGAGGTTCCTCAAATTTAGCTGTTAGAAAAAAGGAAGGGACCCCACAAAATAAAGTACAATTTTCAAAGAAAGACTCATTAAGAAAGCATTCTCCCAAAGTAAACAAATGTGCTATAAATTATTTACCTAATCTGTTTTAAGATTATCACTTCATTTTTACATATAATACAGAATCATTCGAAATGACTGAAATGATTTCCGATTGTTTTAGTTTTTAAATTATACTTATAAAGTGTCAAACAGTATTAAAAATGAATATAAAATTTCCCAAGTTTTACTTCCTAAGCGATTTTCTTAATTTAAGAAACAGTGCCAAGATTATATTCAAAACTCCTATATTTGTCTGGACATGTTTTATTCGTTGTATTCGCAGCATTGACAATACAAGGTCTCGATCAAGCAGACTTCAAAGTAAAGATAGCATCAAGAACATTTTTATATATTCCCAAACTTGCACAATGTAAAAAAGTGATGCACAAGTACACGTGCAAGTGGGCGGGACATTAGAATTTCAGCATTGCGCGTATATTCCCACCTCACCATCTCTGTAGCTCGGAACCATTGTGATGAAGACAACTCCAGGAAATGATTCTAGAGTGGCCTACCCTTTTTCAGTTACCACCAAACTGCCCGAGAGCACTTTCGACTCCTTAATATTTTAAGCACCTATGTGCCGCACAGACACTGCTTTCTACTTTCTAGACCGTAGGATCCGGGATGCTTATGCATCTTTGCCTGGACAAATGGTCAGCTTGTCGCAGGAGCCCCGATGTTTGGTCACCAAGCGAACTTGGTACCCGTTTTATCGACCGTCTCAAGGGATGAAATGCTGAGTCAAAGTTGCCCAGTCCCAGGATTGAATCTCGGACCTGTGGTGTTGCTGTACACAAACTGCTGACACTATGCAAACATCCATGCCTTTTCTGGCATTTGAACAATATCTAAGTCATTAAAAATATCTAAGTCTGCTTCATTATATATATATATACAGGCTGTTTATAAGGTCTCTATACATTTTTGCTTAAACAGGCTTTATTCTGAAATATAAGTTATTTACATGACAATGCATTACAATAGAACACTAAATTAACACAATTCAATGTGCCCCCAGGGGACCTAGGTACAACTGCCACCGTTCGACTACACTCCGGAATACCTTATGTAAAGTTAATGGTGTAATTTCAGCTGCTTTAGCCATAGTTCGCTGTTTTAATCGTTCAATGCTGCCAGTCTTCACTCGGTACAATTTGGGCTTGACAAAACTCCATGCGAAAAGATCTAGAGGCGTTAAGTCTGGTTATCATAGAATCCAAAGCCATTGAGAGCCACTACCAATCCACCTATCAGGAAAATTTTCATTAGCATACTTACGCACAATAATTTCAAAATGGGGAGGTGATCCATCCTGTTGGTAGATAGCAGTGTCAATAATGCCATCTGATGCTAACTGTGGCTTAAGATAGTGTTGCAATATATCGGGATAAATTCCTCCAGTGATGGTCCTTTCTGCAAATATGAAAGATCCACAGAGCTTAGATTTAATACATTAAACTTTAAGTGTGTCTCCCTGAGATTCATATAACGTGTTTGGTTGTTCATCAGCCCTCATTCGGCAACTATGCCTATTAACATGGCCGCTGAAATGAAATGTGACTTCGTCGCTAAAGAGAATATTCTCCATTAAGTTGTCATTCTCCACTGTTTCCATCAAATCATACACACATGGCTTGCCGAACTGCATAGTCCTCGGCTTCAAGCTTATGCACAGCTTGAATGTGGTAGGCATGCTTCTTTAAATGACAGCGTAGAGTTTTCTGAACAGTAGTTTACGAAATACCGAGTTCTCGGCTGACTCTTTGTGCAGATGTCTATGGGCTACGCGTAATCGTTTCTTGTAAGCTTTGCTGAACTTGCGGCGTTATCGAAGGTCTCCGAGAACAGTCTTCATCTTTAACGTAACCAGTTCGCTTGAATTTATTTACCAAGGTTTTAATAGCTGCTCTGGTAGGGGCTTGTTTTCTGAATTTGCGGGCTACGTCCTCCTGGACCTGTTGATACATCAATCCACGTGTACGGTCACAAACAATGGCTATTTTTTCCTCTGCTGACAGCATTCTTTCAGATCACCTCCGAAGAAATTGTAATTAGACCTTATTTCTCAAAAATGTATAGCGACTTTATAAACACCATGTATATATACCGTGTCCACAAATTATCTTACCGGCCAGTATTTTCGCAACCGTTGATAATAGACATATACTTTCAGCAATAAAAATGCTTTAAATGACCCAATATTATGTTTTGGTAATTTTAAATTTTAAAAATGATATTTATGTAAAATATGAAATCTACTTTTGTACACGTTACTGATATTTAGGAAAATTTTATACTAGTTAAAAAATAAAACACAAAAAGTTTGACTTCCGTAGGGTAAAAATTTATCAATATATTTAATTTCAAAATTTACGATATTTGACGTCATTTTAATTTTGTATTACATGATAGTTAATTAAATAAATCAGAATAATTTGAGGCTAATTGTTCCCTTCTTAAATGTCAATAAAGGTATTCTTTTATGATTTCCTTTACATATAATTTACCGTCTTTACATATAATTGTAGCAAATATTTTACATAAGTAATTTATAAATTTTTAATACAATAATAAAAATATTACTTAACTATTAATATCCTCTCCTACCTATTATCTCATGTATTATTTCAATACAAAAATAAAAATATTAATAAACTATTAAAGAAACTATTATAACTCTAGAATCCTAATCTGGTAGTCATAAAAATTCACTAATTTACAAATATTTTTCTTTTATAATTAATGTAAATATTATTACGATAGGGCTGCATGCCAATTTTTAAGCCATTCAGTGTTTTCTGGAATACGAATTTTATAAGATAATGTGAATAAATCAAAATAGGGAAGTGCTTAATATTTTTTCATATAAATTGTATAGAAATGCTTGCTGCTTTATGTCTTAAAATCAAAATCCTTCATCTAACCCATATTTTATTTCTGAGGTACACACAAGCATTTTGCTCTTCAGTTTCTGTACAGCACCACATTTCTAATTTTTACAGCAAACACGTCGGTCAGTTTGTAGAGTCATTAGGATTTGTTTGGAAGCAGAAGACAAGAAAAATGAGCTACGCCTTCGCCGGAAACCGAACCACGGACCTCTCGGCTATGCGTCGAGCGTGCTGAACACCACACCACGAAGGCACGCGAAGAAGGCAAGAAGATTATAAGTTTTTGATGTACGGGAGTTACACTCTTTGGGTGTTTATTTTTTTAACTAATAAAAAATTTTCTTAAACATAAGTACAAGGACCGGAAAAATGTCTAAAAATATAAATCTCGTAATTTTTACAAAATCGATTTATCTGTGTTTGAGAATCCTAAAATAATGAATCTTTGCATTACTTAAAACTTTTTTTGTAAATGGAAGTGTATGTCTAGACCAATTATTGCAAAAATAAAGACCACGTAAGGACGTTTTGGACACGTGTAAATGTATGTGTCATTACGGTGTATATATGTGTGTCATTTAAATTATATACGTATGTGCCATTTACAAGCGTGATATAATTATTTCTCATTTATTTTGAAAGTGACATCATTTAGTGTTTCCCATCTTTTAAATACTTTCTTTAAATCTATCCTGGAAAAGCATGTATCTGTAAATAGCCTGATGATTTGATGTAGCAATTAAGTTAAGGTGTATGTTAAGTTATGTAGCAATTAAGTTAACTTAAAAGAAAGTTAAATAACGCTAGGTGTTTTCTTTCGATTCCCTTAAGGAAAAGAAAGCAAGCTCTGGCGAAACTGCAGATAAATGTTAAGTGATGAGGGTAAAGCTGTGAATAAGGATCAGTGAGAAATAAATAAACAAAAACTGAGAATAAATTATCTTTTCCTTTTTCAGATCTTATAGTGAAATTAGAGTATTCTTTCTTTTTTTCTAATGAGCTAAATTGTTTCAAAGCCATGAACGCTCAGTGCAAAGGAAAGGACATTGCTTTGAAGAAAAATGTTTCCTTGTGGGGTATTCTCAAATTTCTGGAATATCTGAAATTAGTGAATTAAAACTATATAGAAAGTTTCGTTGTGAGTTAAAAAGATTAGCTTTGGAAAATTTTCTCTTAATAATTACGTACTATTTTGTTGCTGGATTGCTTTTGGACTTGATGAAGAAGTAAAGTATGGATGAGTAGTCTTATTATTTATTATTACAGTTTAGGCTAATATTAGGCTTATTATTTCTTAAGAATAGTTTCATCTAATACCTTCTACCTCCTGCCGTGCACGAGAAGAGTAAAAAATAACATAGTCCCTCTCTAGGGGCGAAAAAGGGTAAGTTATTAGATAATTTTAATTGTCTGCGTGCTTTCAATTGTTTTGGAGAAAGTGATGTGGTACAGTCATTGTCCAATGCAAGATCATGTGAAACATGGTTGCATCAATAGTCAGATATACTTAATTATTAGGTCATGTGTTTAACAGAGAAAAAAGACTCAAGAGAAAAAAGAGAAGAATGAAAATGATGACATCATATGTGGAGAAATGTTCGAATCTGCAGATTTTTAGAAGAGACTGTTTTCTTTGTTATGATTTTCAGTTATTCTAGCTTCGATGGCGGAGACCTCCGCTCCCTCAAGCAAAAGGGAAGAGAAAATGGATGACAGAAAAGAGCTGAGGGCGAAAACAATGTGGTATTCTAATCTTATAATTTAACTTTCTTAACCGGGCGGTACAACTGTTGCACTGGAAAATTTTTCCTCTATAGCTGGTTGTGGTACAACTGCCGTACCACTATGTTAATTTCCATCTCTCGTCTGGAAACATCTCTCGTCTTTTTTTGCTTTAACTGACAAATATATTTGTGGGTGGTCGCGGTGATCGTTAACTATAGCTGCTGGCTAGACATTGTCCAGCTAGAAAATTTACCATTTCTAACATTCAGGTTTTTTTTCCTTGATTAAATTTTAAACTAATTTCTTAATTTAACTGAAAACATTACGTCGTCAAACTAAGCCAATTATGTAGCTAAATAAGAACTATTTACTTTATTTATATGTATATAAAGTAAAATATTTCTTTTAAAGTTCTTCAAAGATACAACCTATTACATATAAATAAATTTAGATATAAACTTCCCAGACAGTAGCTCTAACTTCCTCTGAATTTTAATGTAATTTAATCTATTATTTTCATCATCAAAGCAACAAAAAAGGAATTCTGCACTTAAATATTAACGCTAATTTTATTTTGATAAAATATGACACAAAAATTAAAATTTCATAAAATTAAAAAGGAAAATGAAAAAACAAAACCTACCCAGTTAAATAATTAATTACAAGGCTTGAAATAAATATTTAAAATGCTGCTAGAGCATATTTAGAAAGAATTTGACTCATTCATTGTTTTAAAATACATTCTTAAAATTTTACGTTACGTTCTTAAAATTACATACGTTAAAATTATTTTTAAAGTAAGATTTTTTTAACACTTTAACTTTTTAAATATGATGGTAATTGCTTTATTGCATTTAGATGTATTATATACAGTAGATTTTGCGGTATCCAGCTTTAATCTAGATAAAGTATATCATTAAGTCCTTAGTTTTATTTTGCATCGTGTTTTTGTCCAATAAGTTATTTAGATGCTGTTATAGTCACGGCAGATCTATTTATGTGGATTTCCGAACAAGCTGAGAGATATTACTGTACTCTCAAGAGCAATGATATTTTTACTTAGTTTCGTGATAAACTACTCATAGATTAATATATGAAATTGATTTTTTATCTGTTTTTCTGTTGAGCAATTATTTGGTTATCAATAGTGAGAAGGTACTCGCTAGCAGTATTCTTAACCACTTACGCAGAATTCAGTGAAATACGAAATTGTTCACTTTGAAGAAATTAAAGATCACAAAATAACCAAATTTGATATTTGCAATAAAATGCACTTTAAAATAAAACTGCTTTTTTAGTCCACAATCGCATACCATAAGCAAATCAATGGGAGAGTAAATCAAGCAAATCAATGGGAAAGTAAATCAAAGAAATCCTGCCTTTGAGTGAAAAATCTTCGTGATAAGATTTTGTAAGGAATCAGAGAAAGATTTTGTTATTCTTGCATAAAATATAGCTGAAAGCATTTTCACAGGCAACCGGTTTTGCAGAAGGAAGCCGAAAATGAGGACATGAAAGACTTATTGGCTTCAAATTTGACGATTTCCAGCTGTTACAGAAACCAGTGAATGTAGTATTGATGTTTGTCGATCGTGTCAGTCAGTCAGTGATTTTATAGCCGAATTATTGCAAATAATGCAACTTTACCGGCTCAATGACAAAATTTGCCTAAAAAGGCCACAAGACGTTGAAAGTCCAGACAAATAAAAAATAAAAGAGTAAAGGTCAAAAGGGAAGCCACAAGTGGCAAATACAAGACGACTGAAAAGATATACAATGCATAATAAATATAAAATATACAAGTTTAAATACGATACAGTATCATGAGTTACAAAACAGTTAATGTAAATTGAAAAGTATAAGTAAGGTAGGCACCAAACATGTACAGGATATTAAACATTGTGTGAACGGAAACCAGTCATGAATTTTTATTACGTGGGGAAGTTAGCACTCCGCGTGAGGAATGCTGCAAGTGCACGAAGGTCAACGTCCTCTTCAAGGATGATGTAATCAAACGTGTTGAAGTGCTTCAGTCGGTCACAATTTATGGCTTTATCGAAGAAATTTTTGTTCAATTTGTGCAGATATTTTTCCATAGTTTCAATTTGTAGATCCTTATGTAGCATATCGTTAGAAACATAAAAGTGAACTCCGGTAATTAATCTTAAGAATCTATTTTGAATAATTTGAAGAATTTTAATATCCTTTGCCTTATAGGCTGCCCATGCGGGTGAAGCGTATGTCATAATTGGACGAATAATAGCAGTGTATATGTGACGTTTTTTATAAAGGTCTAGTCTTGAATATTTTCCAAGTAAGGGAGTGAGGCTGTTAATTACTCCTATGGTCTTCTGTTTAATTTTTGCAATATGATATCGATCGTGATCGATGAACGTGGTTATTAATATACTATCGATGTGTTGTGAATGTCGTTATCATTGCATTGTGACGTGAACAGAATAATCGATAAATATTGTAGGGTCCAGGTAGATGGTTGTCTTTGGTTTTTAGCCTTCATTTATTGGCTATCTTTAGCCGATAATCTACACAAAAAACAGCTGTTTCTTAATCAAAATAAATGATGGTGTAGTTTAATTTTAAAACTGTTTTCAAAATACGTAGATGATTAAATAACTGCAAAATGGTTCCAGTACTAACCGAAACTATAAGACATGTTTTAATAAATTCATTATTCGAAAGAAAGAAACTGCCGATTTTTCTCACTTTTAAGATATTTTTTCCTTTTTTAAACATTTGCCTTTAATATAATTATTCAATGGCACACTTAAATAGTACTTTTTCAACGGAAAAGATGAAAATTTGGTTTATGATGTACGAATCAATCATAAAATCATTTCAATATCTGTATTAAATTAATGCAAAAATGTTATTAGAGAAAGCTGGTAATATTTCTCTTTGTCTGATTCTAAATTTTGAGGTTAGTATGTCAGGACTGAGTGTTCTGTGCATAGCTTTAGGGAACATGGTGAAGTCACTCCTTCTGAACTACAGTCCTGCTCTGGAACACTAAGCTGAAAAATATGTTCGCTTTGTTCTGGCGTAGATGCTGCGCTGGAGAATAACTGCACTTGAAAGGGATTAAAAATCCTCCTTTTATTAAATCACTATTATTTACACACTTCCCAACTCGGGAGGGATACAGAAAGTAAAAAACCACACTTGGGCCTAACTTAACAGTCAAATAAATTTAATACTAAACCTAAAATAGAAATGTATTTAAACTTTGCTTCGCAGAGCAAATCGCGGAGTTTGGCCTCTAACTAAATGGTGCGTAGCAAGAATTACTAATACTAGCGCACTTCAGTTTATTTCAATATGCAATCACGTAGTAAGCACTATGGCTTATAATTTTAGCTGCTAGCTGGTCAGACGAACGTCGAGCAGAATGACCGTGATCTGAGACTAAAGCTCTCTCACACTGAGAGGTTTCTACCTCTGGTTTAAATAGTACTTGGCTGTACTTCAAAATTAGCATAAGCTGAAAACGCGCGCTTCTTCTGACGGGAAGTTGAAACAGAGAAGAGATAGAAAGATTTAAATTAAAATAAAACTTGGTTAATTTAACTAAAACCTTACAAGTAGACTTTCATTACGTCTTTGTTAAAAGAAATCTCATGAATTTTATTTATTTTTACATCTTTGTACGAAGTAAAGGAAGTGTTGCAAACGCCAAACTCCGGTTACCAGATTTCAACGGAAATATCCATTTCAACTGTTTCCGAATCTATTTTGACTACTTTTGCGTGAAGAACAGAATAAAAGACGCTACATTCCAAAACAGGTTCTAAAATGAATTCAAAATGGATTTTTTTCGAGACGTTTGTATATATATATGTTACATAGCTCTAAAACAATTAGCTGTAGAATGTTGAAATTCTGTACATGGGACTGCTTTAACATCTAGTTGTGCACCTTCCCTTTTTTATTGCAATAAGCTGTAACAAAAGTGCATATATACATATACATGCCCCATTATTCGGCTTAAAAGTTCTTACCCGCCTTTTTTTTCGCAATCGTTGGTCGTAGACATATACTTCTAATTACACAGGTATTTTAAATGTATAAATATTTACGCCTTGGCAATGCCAAATTATAAAAAATAATTTAAAATAGCGAAATCTAACATTTAATTCGTTTTCCTGGTTCCTATATTTATATCTGGAAACATTTTATACTCGTTATGAAAGAATTAAAGTGTAAGAAGTTTTCCTCTCTTACGTAAAAAATTGAGCGGAATATTTTATTTCAAAATTTGCAATTTTGATGTCGTTTTCAACTTACCTTGAGAGAGATTTTTTAATAAAGTTTGAATAATTCGAAGAAATAGGTTTAAATGAAGAGCAGCAAAAAGTGCATATAGTTTAATAGGCTCTACATGGAAGTTATGTGGTGTCCAGATCAGGTTTTTAATTTTCCTGCACTTGTTCGGAAAGATAAAACTTGCATGATGACTTTGATTGAATTTAATTAGCTATGTTTTATTTTTGGTAAGCTTTCGATTTATCAACTATTCATTATCTAGCGGCAGATTGTTATCCGGTTTCAAGCTTTATAGATGAGAAATATTAGTTTTATGAAAATACAGTAGTCATTTCGTGAGAACTACATTTTGCCTTTTTCATTAAAAAGTAAAATGTGGTTTAAAAATTTCTATATCGTCGGTTGTATGAACACCAAACTGGGCTCCTAATTAGAGAACAGGAAACTAAAGAAGAGCTAAATAAACAATCCTCGGTTTTAGCAGAAAAAAAAGAAAATAGTGTCTTTTGCATTTCAAATAAAAATGATATAATAGTTTATTGTTTTTAGTCCTTTATTAAAACGATGATGTTGTTGTTTTATTCCTCTCAGATTTAGTTGCTAAAATTTATATAAGTATAGGAAAATAACTCGAGTTTATGCTGTCTGATGAATGCTACGAAAACGTCCATGAAACCTTCTTTTTGCGATCCAAACTTGAATAAAATTAGAAATCTTCATTTCGCACTTTTAGTTACTGAAGAAAGAAATGCAAGAGCAGATAAATATTAACTGTTTAAAGATAATAAACAAGTTTTAATTAATTTGGGAGCATTATACAAATTGAGATAACTATGAATTTTTTTTCTTTCACAAGTTAAATAGCGAAATTATCTAGGTTAGTTCCAGCAAAGTCGCGTATTGTAAAAAGAATTACAATATCCGGCAATAATTTCTTTTCCATACTGATAGCTACTATACATAGATGCCATAGAAGCCTATGACATTTTACCGAAATAAAAATATTTAATCGCCGAATGATTTTAATATATAAATTTGTATACTATTCTGTCAAATGCAGTTGTAAATAAATAACAATGAAATGAGACAAAATTCAGACTCACTTAAAATGTTTAACACAAGAAATCTGCATTTTGAAGAGAGTTATATGGGTTCCTCAAAATGCATTGAAATTTTTATATAATTTATGGCTATGGTGATTTATGGTTAATTATGGCTAATGTTATATTTTAAACTTCTGTGCATCCCTTTGTACAATACATTTATTACAGAATGTATGTAATGCAAGAGTATTATGAGAGTTTTAAGAATAAATTATGATGTATTTACCAGTACAAATTAAACATAGATTTATAATAAAAGCAGAATCTTTAAAACCACAAATTTTTAATTCCTAAATTTAGAAACAAGGACTGAACTTATTTCATTTAACTTTCATATTCATATTTTAAACCAAAACATTCCATGTTAATATTGTTCTACTTTTTAATTTTATTTGTTATCTCATTAGAATAACGCATAAGCAACTGTGCCTTAATTAACAATAGATATTTTAGAAATAAGCTTGGTTATTAGGTTTATCAAGATATTTCTCTTTCAGATGTCAAACGAATATCATTCCGCGTGAATCTTTTTTTTAATTAATTCCTTCTTTTGTTAATCCTCTCATTAATTCTTCTTTTCAGCCAGAATTATTAAATTTATCGAAATATTACAAATCGAAAACGAAAAATGCGTTTCTGATATATCGGTATTTTATTACAAATCTCTTAATTGCCTTCAATTAGATATTTAATTAAATATTACATTCAATAAGCATATCTGATAATTTTTATTCAGGAATTGTGTTAGTCTTTATTTCCTGCTGTCTAAATTCTGCTCATATATTCAGTATATGTTATTTTTGCGCTAATCCTTGTAACGTAATACTTAAAATTACAGTTTATTTTGTTATATTATATTCGTAAAATTACTCTGAAAAACGCAACTGGTGAAATTTATCTAAAACATGTACCATTTATTGCAAAACTGGATTCTTGTTCCAGAAAAAATTTTTAAAAATTTAATGAGCAAAACTTAACAAATTTATCATCGCATTGGAAAGCCCATCATGCTTAAAGATCATTTTCACAAAAAAATATAATAATAGTGTTTACTAGGTTAATTATTCACAATTTTTATGAAACATTCAGATAAATAATCTTTCATTTCCTTTATTTTTGCATTGGAAAAACTTTTTTAAGTACGTAACAAAGAGTAAAAATTAACATTCCAGTGAGTATATTATTCTTTTTCAGATTGTATCTTTAAGGACTTTCATACCTTAAAGGCTTTCATTTATCATTTCTAGCACTTCTTTAATTTTCAAAAATTTAATAAACAATTAAAATACTACCATCTATTTTATTTTACTCCAAAGTACTCAGATCCTTATGTTCAGATCTTTAAGAAGGAATTTTATTTCGAAGCTTTTACTATGTACGTTTAATTTAATCAAAAGGGATTAAAAGGTTAAGAAAAATGTAGCAAATCCATCCGCTCTGCTGAAACAAAACTGTTGTGATATTTTATAGTAGAAGAAATTCTTGTCGTAGCAAAGAGATTTAAAATTTCATGAGAAACACAGAAAAGGTAAAAATATTTTATGTTCATAAATTTTTCAAACTCAAAACATGAAGTCAGGTGAAGCCATTCATACTCTCATTTATTCATGGATCAAAGAATCTATTCAAAAATTCTTAAAAACTGCAAACTAAATACAACTTTTTTTTCAATACAGCTATCTATCTCAGAGCATTTTCAACACATCTTGTGTAACTAAAATAAGTCTTAATTTTTTCCTGGATTTTTTCCAATGCAAATACTTAATATATACTTAAATAAAATGTGAATTAATACGGTAATAATGAAGAATAAGATGGAATAGGTGAACTCGAAATTTTTATTACGTAGTAAAATTCATGTTCTATTAAGTACAAAAAATGTGAATTTATATGATAGCAATAGAAAATCGTATGAATTGCTCTTATTTGTTTGTAAAAACGAAGTGTACTATTATTATACGCACAATATATGTAATTTATTTTTGTTTCCACATAGTGGTTTACTAACACAAAACCCAAAATTCATGAATACTTGAAAATGAAATTCATGAAAAATTCATGAAATGCTGAGGTTTATAATTTTGGTATTTTATACAATTTTAACAACTACTAAACCTGTCTATTCTGTTGGAGAAGTTTTATACACCATCATAATAGAATGCAGTTTTTTTAACTTTTGCCTATCGTATTCCATAGAACTAAAAAATATCTCAAAAGAATTAGAACATTCCTAAATATCTAGTTTTTTATTTATAACGAATATTATGGAATTTAACGGAATTATTCACTCTGGTAAAGACTGATTGTTTTTGCCTATGGATGGAACAAATCTATCGCTTACTTAATTTGTGAGTTTCTTTTTTCAGGCAATGTCTAAAGTACGACTAACGATGCAAGAAACAGGAATAAATAATGGGAAATAAATATTATGTTGTTTAAATGTTCGACTTGAATAGTTCGATTTAAGAACTTACGAAAACGATAATCAAAGAAAAAAATGACTGGAAACAAATTACCTTACTATTAAAATTCTAAAATGTATGAACTTAGTGCCTTTTCTTTCAGTTTCAATAAACATCTCGATTTTAATTTTCCATTTCTGTTAGCCTTCTCGTCTGCTCTCATTTCCAGGAATATTTATATGCAAAATGACATAAAAGGATTTAAGAAGAAGTCCCTAAAACAAATTTTTGCTTGTATTACGTAATTAAGTTGTAAGGTTTATCCTAAGATTTTAACATTTTTAGTTAAAGCTACTTCCTCAACTTCCTGAGTTTTATTCTTCTTGTCCCTCCTAATTTCAGCTTACAATTTCCTACCAGAATGTGTTTTTAGAATGGCGTTTAATGCAAATGAGTAAGAGTAGTATTTAAGTCGAATTTCCTCCGACTTCGGGACAGACAGACAGAGAGAGAGAAGTACAGGGGACACCAAAACGCTACCATGGGCAAAACTGGTATTGCCCCACTGCGCTAGCCATCTATGGAAGTGCAGCCTCACGGGGCACGCTGTCATGCTCGGGCATTTGTTACATTGCAGCATTCATAGTAGTTACATATTAATGGTGCATAATTTGCACTACAGACAATATTGACATAAGATATACTTCACACGGGTATTTTGCAATTGCGTGGATAAATACAATAAATACAATAAGTCATTTATAGATGTATATACATATTTCTTGTGTGTTTCGGTTTGGAAAATTGTTCGTGTGGAGGAATGCTACGTGGTTCGTTATTTTTTCGGTTTGTTGTTACACGGTTGGCAGTTCATAAGTTCATTCTCAGTACAGTTTATATTTCAGCACACAGTTAATGAATTCATTTAATGATACATAGTGCTGAGTGAGTAGTACTGATGTATATGTCACACATTGCACAGTATGAATTAGTTCATAGTTCGTTGTTTCAGTAGGTATAAGACACGTTACGGTTATCTCAATAAACGGAGGTATTTAACTGTGTTTTCTAAAGTCACTCCTGCATAGTAAGAGGGTGAAGAGTGGATATTCGAATTTTTCAATTTTCTGAACTTGGAGAATTATTTCGGGTTGTATGCTATGGATGACAGAGGTCCAGTTCTTGGCGGTGTAGGAAATCAATAATATTTTTGATGTTTTCGGATACTTTACGGTGCTTAATGTGCTTAATGATGAATCTTCTAAATTCAATTCCAGTATCGGTGGGATAGCGAATGTGATGGGCTGACGTTAGCGGACACTGAAACATGTAATGTTCAGGGTCTCCGCTTTACCCGTATATGCATCTATCCGACATAGCCATATTGTGATCATAAAAATACTTGGGGAAGGGACCGAGACCCGAGATGTACTGGGTGAGAAAGTAAGTTGATATTGTGTTATTTTCGTCAGTCTTGGGTAGTAGTTCGATTATACGTCGTCCTTGAGGTCCTTGTTCCCATTGTCGTTGCCATTTTTCATTAGCCATTGGTTTTAGTTTGTACTTTAATGCTGATTTAGGCCATGCGATATGAAATTTTGTTCTAGTGCTGCGTGCTTTGCTTGAAAATCGGCCTTTTCATTGCATTCACAGGCGTCGTGCCCTCTGGTCCATGACAGGACAAATTTCTTATTACTTGTGCTTATGATGTCTTGAATTTGTCGGGCTTTTGGAGACTTTGTGTGCTGTTGTTTGATGGCATGTATGGAGGACTGACTGTCGGTAATTACATGGATGGTATCTATATTTAAGTCTAAGTTGCATAATGCTGATTAGTACGGCTATGAGCTCTGTTTGATATACGCCGTTTTGCGGCCTAAGGTAACCTTGCCATACGGAATGGAGGCCTGTTTTTGTTTTCATGGTGATACCGCTCCCCATCTTATTTCCGATCTTTGAGCCATCCGTGTATGCAGTAAATTCAGTTGATGTCTAGGATGCAATAGAGATTGTGAAGATCCAGAGTGGGATGTCTGTTATATTTCGGAGGCTTTTCTTCACACTCTTGGGGATTGAAAATGACGTCGTTGTATGTGGTAGTTCAGTTGTATGATCATTGTGGATAGTGCTTCTATTCCTTTTTGAATTGGTAGTGCAGTCCCCCCCCCGGCTATTGTTTGCTGTGCGTTGGTGGAGGTTGTTGATAACGGTCGGGTAATATTGATCAAGAAAGAGATAAGAGTCCGAATTTTTCTCGGTGTCATGGGAAAGGCCCAGATAGCAGCACTGTAGGTGATTATTTTATTGACTACTGTGTTTAATAGAATTTTCATAATGCCTTGATTAAGGTCCCAAGAATATCTTTCATCGCCCTTAATGCTTTTGCGATTTTGGCGGTGGTTAGCTTCTTTTCCTGGAGATGCAATATCCAATTGAATTTCTGGTTTATGGTGAGTTCTAAGTACTTGATGGTCTTCACATATTTTATTTTATTGTTTCGAGTTCGCAGCCTGGGGTTCCTGGTAATTGTTTGTCCTGGCTTGTGTATTATGAGTGCGTGCGATTTTACGTGTGATATTTGGAGTTTTATTCTATGAGAAAGTTTGTTGAAAATATTAAGGGTGGTCTTGCAGTTTTCCTCTAGTTCTCTTTGTGTACATCCTTGATTATGAAGCCAACATCGTCAGCGAAGGCAACAATCCGTGTGTGATTTGGCCACTGATGATCGATAATATTATTAAAGGTAATGTTCCAAAGATCCGCGCTCATTACACGACCCTTGGGGCATCCTCTAATTTGTTTTCTGGCGATTATGGTATTGTCGTAGATTACTACGCTTTGTCTGTTCTTGAGATAGTCCGTAATCATAAGGTACAGGTTTTTTGGGCACTGCATCTCCCTGAGGGCCTGCCTGGCAGCTGGCCGCTAGAGGGTGTCGAATGCGTTTTGCAGGTCAAGACAAAAGAGAGCCGAAGAGCCTCAGAGTTTCTGAGTAGCACGCGTTTGCCTTTTGGCTACGACTTTCTAAGCTTTTACTACGCTCGGCCATATTATTGGCTCTTGATAGCTTTACTAGCTTATTCCATATTTAGGGGCCAACTACTTAGAATTTTGATACCTTTGGCTATATCTCTTTAGTTAAATATTAGTTAAGTCTTAGTTCTTATTATTTTGAGTTCAAGCCCAAGTGAAGGCTTTGCTGTAAGCTCTGAGAAAGGGGCCATAATCCTTATTTTGAAAAATGAACAGCAATTAACCCTTTTCGAGTTTACGCTTCTGTTCCTGAACTAAAGCGAATATTCGCTTAGCTGTTCATTAGGTTCCTTTCCATTTAGTAGTTAGATGAAAGGGTGGAACCCCACAAAGTATGATCATGAGAAGACTGAGCAGACTGATGGCTGAGAAGCGAAACCTGCAAATTATTTATTAATAGCTTCTCACCAGTGGTAGAATAGTCTGGCTGCATAAGTTTTTATGCGTTTTTCCAACTGTAACTAAACGTCGGCTGGATTCTGTAACAAATCTAACCGGAGACATCACCTAAGGTAAAAGTATATCATCAAAAGATTGATATTATTGTGTCTATGTATGTTAGAAATGAAAATTATAAATAATTAGTTTCACTTTCTGTTTTTGCGTAAATGAATACTCCATTCTTTCCAATCAGTAAGTAAGTCAATTCCTTTGCTTCTTTGGGAATCAACGAGTTACAGAGGCCCGACATTATTTAACTACGCATTCAAATTATTTTACCACTCGACAGTTGACTGTTAAATTTATCTTTGCGAGGGGAGCCACAGCAAGTAAGTAGATAAGAAAGGTGACTTCAATTCTATTTTCACTTCTTTTTTATGAGTTGCTTGTCTGCCGGTAGTTCCTAAGCCTGCTTTAATCCGAAGCGTTGAGACCTACGCTTGTAAATAGCACCACCATGACTGCTCTTAAAAATGGCACAGCATAGAATTCCTTCACTCAGACTATTACTTTTTGAGACGTTTGGTTGCCTTATATAGCTCTAATTTCCTAAAAGTTAAAAGACAAAGAAGTGAAACGTATTATTTTATGTTTTAGATAACTTTTTTAAAATACACTTTAATTAAATTAGTCTAAATCATGTTGTTGTTGTTCCTAATCCCCTTGGGGCAGGAAGCCTACACCAAGTCCAAGAGATATAAATATTGTACTAAATCATACAATATTAATACAAAATTTAAAAAATTAAATACGAAATTAAGAAACTTGGAGTGGAGAAATGTTGGCGCTTTACTTACAATACATAGTTTTTTAAATTGTCCCTAGTGAAATAGTATGTACATTCCGTCTGTCACCGAAATATATGTATTTGTGCAAGAACATTTAGAACATTTATATAAAAAAGTGGTAATTAGATTCTTATCCCACATGCTATTGAAAACCTACGTCGACGATTTTTGTGGATATGTAAATGCAGTTTTAACTTTGTCTCATCATGAAACAGTGGATATGACACTCACATCGTTCTCGGTTTCACATCAAAAACCAAATCGAAATTGTAAAGCAGTTTTAATGTTGGTGGTTGACGACGAAACCTCAAATCACGTGCAGAGTTCAATAATTTCACAAAGCAATGAAGGGTCTTTCAGATGGGAGTTTTCTCGCAACAGATTTAACGGATTTGTCGATAATATCTCCGCTTTTCTATTGCAAACATTATTTTTTGCCAATCTAATGTAAGTTCGTTTTTTTAAATACTTTTTTGAATTATTCTACACAAAAGATGGGATATTCTTATTACCATTTATAAGGCGTATTCTTCCTCCTCTCCCCATGCTTCATAATGTATTTGGAAGCATGCACGAGGTCGGAATTTCGAATACTGGCGAGGACATTACGGATTTCTTCTATTTGCTAACATGGAAAAAAATTCTAAAATACTCTACAAATGGCGCCCGACCTAAAAACACGGTGAACCACAGACCATCACCACCAGGATTAGGTGACTGGGTCCCTTAATCCTCAGTCTCACTTTAAAAGAGAGCGCATATATTGTAGTTTCTCCCTCCTTTTAGCATGCCTTGGTGGTGTAATTGGAAGCACGCTTGACGCGTGTACGAGGAAGTCCGGAGTTCGAATTCTGGTGATAGCTTTGCACATTTTTCAAGTTCTTGCATCGATGTAACCTAATGATTCTATACATTAATTTATTGAGCATAATTAATTAGATGTTTAAAAGATTATATGCTGCAGAGCGTCGGTGATCCCTATTAATTTAAATCCAACTATGAGCTCAAATATTTGAGCAATCCTATTCTCTTTCAGTAAGACTTGCAGTTATTGAAAACCAAATTCGAAATCAACGATTTGCATAGCGAGTATCAGACCTATGTAATTGAAAAACGTCTCATGGATTCTGAGTTTTAAGTACTCGAAGCCAGAATCATCTAGCCTACATTAGTATCGTCCATTTTATGTAACAATCGTATCGATCTAAGACGTATTATTCGCTTTTTATATATCACTATGTCAAACGAATAAGCAAATAGCATAGAATATAGCAAATAAGCAATATAAATAGCAAATAAGCAATAGAATGAGCAAAGCAAAAACTATGCATTCAAAATTTTGAATCTAAGTTAAGTTTAGAAATAATGTCTTGAATACATCAGATAGCTATTTGCTTCTGTTTTAAGACCAAAACCGTTATTTATTCCTTAGGTTTTAATTTTTGTATATATTTTTAACTAAATAAAATCATACTTAATCAAAATGTTCCCATCTATAATTTTAATCAAAATTTCCTAAAATTACTTCAATGAAATGAAAGCGAATCTCATCAGTAATTGCATAAATCCCAAGAAATAAGGAATTTTTTCAAAAATTTAGTAGTTAAGTTATATTTTTTCAACAGAAATAAAAACGATGAGAATAAAAATTCTATTATTCATCGCCTTTATTTAAAATAGAGTTCCATTAATTTAAAATATTTTAAAGTAGATCCAGTTCAACTCTTTTTAATATTTCTCCCTTTTTTTCTCTTAATCAATGTTTCATTTACGTCTTCGTTCAGGAAGAAGTATTTAATGACTTTCCATTGAATGAGAAAGGTAATAAACTGTTTTTTACCTCCATCGTTTGCGGAAATTCAATAAGTAGTATCCATATCCTCCTGAAAAATGATAGAAACAAAAGGAGCCCAAGACTGTTACTACAGAGAATATTAAGATATAGTGAAATTCAAGGGGTTTTCTTACCATAAGGAAAATTACTCTTGTCAGCGTTGATGCTGTCTGAAGACATATTGTGCTAAAGTACCCTATTCCAGTAGATTTCAAAATACAATTGTAATTTCTTCTAGCTATAAAATTGTTTATTTATGTTTCTTACCTTTCTTGCATAGATATTAAGTAAGTACCTATCAATATTAAGTATTCATAACACGCATATATGGAAGTACTTGGAAATCGTTAAAATAATCCTACCTCATTTTTTAAAGGATTACCTCATATTTGAATCCACAGAAATCTAATTTTTCAGAAGTTTTTATTTTCTTTTTATTCTCCCTGGACTTATATTATATACTTCCCAAATTACGTGCACTTTAAATATCGTGAGTGTCATACTTATGCATGCTTTCTGCTTAAGAGTACGCATTTGTTTAGAAGCCTAAAGGAATATGGATACAGAATCCAGTCGATTCCAGTTATCCAGTCATAACAAGACTAACATTTTCTCTTAAATAAGAAACTGTCTCTGTTATCCGCGACTTGAATTTAATTGTTAAAAAACAAAAATATCTAACATATGTTTTGCAAAGATACAATAATTTATTCAAAAGAATTGTACAGTGAAGAAAAACAAAATGTGTATTTAGTATTAAAATATTTCCCTTCTTTTTACGTATTTCCCTTTTCTTTAAATGTCCTAATATGTGCAGCAACCATTTAAGCTACATATCTTTATTCCAATCTCTTTCAAACAACAGTAAAACATTTAATAAAATGCTATATTTCACGTTATCATGCATTATATTTCACATGACATGTGCATTACCATAATTAAAGTATTATAATTAAAAGTAGAGTGATATTTACAGCAAAATGCTTCAAATTGTATTTCTGGAAGACGAGAAGTATCCAGTAATGAATACACTTGTAGTCGTACTCTGTAATCCTACCTTGAGGTACGAAAGTGTCATCATCTGTTCCTAGTAAGCAATAATAACTGATAATACACTGCTGGCCACTGTAAATGCAACACCCTGAAGGAAGCATGCAAATAACATGAAATTTACGACATGCATTAGCGGAGCTGAGATATGCAAATGATTAGAATTTCAGCGCAGACGCACATCACGCGCGCCTGTGGCGACACTTCGAAGCGCTATTTAAGGCTTGAGTTCTCGACGATTTCAAGTTCGGCAATTGTGTTTTTCTTGTGTTTTTTTTTCAAACAAAAAAACGATCAAGGATACCTCGTAGTAAACAGCGATTATCGTTTGATCAAGTATCCGAGTTCGACAGAGGAAGTATACTGGCCTACCGAGAGTGTAGATTATCTTTCAGAGTTGGCGATCTCCAACAATGGCGGCTACTCTGGTTACTGATTCTGGAAGGAACCACCCTTCACAGATGTCTATAAACTTAATCATTTGATACTTGTCAACATGTTATCTACTAAATAAATTTTGTTGTGATATCTCTTGTCTTTCTTGGTGTTGCAATTTGGGTGACCAGCAGTGTATAAAAGCTTTCTGAAAATGAAAATTTGAAATGTGTTTGCGTAAATATTAATTTTATGTCAGTTGTCTTTATATTTCAAATTAACTTTTAATTGCCAACATTGCCAATTACCCGGGGTAAGGCATATATTACGTGTGGTGAATATCCCATATAACCAATATACTGCCTAAAAAATAGAGATAATCCTGAACATATTTTACTTTTGTTGTTGTAATATAAGATATGCCGCATAGAAATTAATATCTTTATTAACTGGAGGAAATGTGATTTAAATAAACTGTAAATTGTTTTATTTAATTTAAATTCACTTGTTTTATATAAACCTAGGCTAATCCTAATCGAGTGTTTTATATAAACCTAGGCTAATACTTTGCAGTTAGTTATTAGAATGTGTGAAGTCGTATTTCTTAACAGCCATACTCATTTACCGTGCATAAATTGCAAAGAAAAAATAGAGAGTAACGTATAATTTTAAAAGTTTTAAATAAGAGTTTTAATAATAGTAAAATCTCTTTGAGAAATGAACTTGAACTAACTAAACCTTTCCATTATCCTGTAGATAGTGAATTAACATCATAATACTTTATCTTGCAAAATTAATATGCAAAATTAGCAAACAACAACGGTTAAACTGCTCATTTCTTGGTGAGTTTGCAAATTATTATAGCGTAATAATTCTCAATATACAGCTCAGCAGATTGAAAATTAAGTGACTGTTTTTGTGAAATAAAGATTATTAAGCCTGAAAGTTTTGTGGAAATATAGAAGTAAACACTAATCTATTGCTGAAAATTTCTCAAGCGTTATAAGTTAAAATTAGATTATTTTAAGTTTTTATTCATATTTCAGTTAGAAGAAACCATAAAGACACTTATGCTCTCAACTTTAAACTCTCAATCGTACAGTTAATATTCAAGCATTCCTTATATTCATACATTCCTTGCATTCATTTGATATTCAAGGCAACCTGAGAGGGGCAAAGTTAAAATATGTTCTTTCTACAAGTGCATGTTTTCATGCTGTAACAAGCTAGGGATAATGATGTAATATCTGAAACAATATTCTGAGATATAAACGGGGCAGATTCTTGTTAAAATGAATAAAACAAAAACCAAAAAATAGTATTTACAAAACACTCTTGTGAAATGAGACGATAAAAGTTTAATTTTTACCAGAATTTGGAAGTAAAGAGATAAACTTCATTCTTTATATTAAACAGCAATACCACAGCTGGGTTTTTATGACATCGAATTAACTACTACTTGCATTTAAAATATTATTACAATTTTGTTTCAATATTTTTATTTAATACTCATTTTATTTAATGAACAGGCTTTTATCTGATGAAAGAAGCGAAGTTCTGGGGTTTTAGATGATCTAAATCTTCTATTCAGTATCGTTACAATTTTAACATTATTAATTCCGGTTATTCTTTTAACAGCACTAGAATTAATGAATATGAGGCATAGATAGATACAAAGGGATCTGGAAGCCCAAATTTGGAATTTGGAATTTGTTTTATTATCTATTTCATATTTTATAAAACTTAAACGAATTTTTGATGAACAAACTCCACGATTTAAAAGCGAGCAATGGCAACACTCTACGGAAAAAAAAAACTTTTTATTTCCAGCGCGCGGAACTGTGTATCGGAAATTCTAAAGATATGCTCATTTTAAATTATTTTGCGATATTGCTGTTGAATTGAATTTTATGGTTTAAAAGCGAAGAACATGATATTTTATAAATAAAGGTAACTCACAAAACGATAAAAAATGCCCCTTTGGACGTAATTTAAAATTCGAAACTTTTCAGATTTTTTTTCAGTTTTTTTTTTAATAATTTTTTATTTTTCCCAATAAAAACCTTTCAATTAGACAATTATGTATATCAGCCTGTTAGCACGAAGCCGATATTTTCAGTGGGTTAGCTTTTCATATTGGTAAATATCAGTATAGTTATTATCTTTCATGCTATCATTACTCAAACAAATTTTGAAAGAATAAATTCAATTTATTTCCACTCGTAGCTTGATATAATAAGTTTTCTGTTTTTCAAAGCCTTTCAACTTCCAACAGCCATCAATGATTGATCAAGGTAGTGCATTCGAAGCTCTTAGTGATATCACATGGAAGACTGGTTCGACCTCTTTCAGGAGGGAGAAAAGCCGTAAAGAAGTATTAAGGAAATGGCAATATAAACTTGAAATTGCAAAGAAATCCAGAATAAAAGCAAGCCAGAAAGCAAGATGAAACAAGCAGAAAGCAAGTCGGAAACTATAAACTCAATTTTTAGCCTTCCTGTAACTCATTCTAGGATTGCCTTGTAGGCTTTTATGCAAGGAAATGCCTAAATCCCCCTACTACAGTATGGTAACAAAAGAAGCCTAAATGTGCTCAGTAAAAATATATATAGAACTGAATCATGATCAAGTAGTTGTATTGTATTATTAAGCAGTTAGCCTGCATGTCTGTAAGCAAAACGTAAGTAGTGGGGAATATGCAGAATCCATCACCAAAATGTTAATATCTTTACACCAACGACAGAACAATCAACCACAGTAGTGGTCTAGACATAACAACATTTGGGCCAGAATGTCCGAAAGATTCAAATGTTATAACAAAAGAAAGCTACAAACAGAATCTTAAATTTTGAGACTTTGAATCGAAGAGAAATTATAACGTGTGGGCAATGCTTAAAGTTTCTGAAGAAATTTCATCAGTCTCTGATGCGAAAATATTATCTTTCCTCAAGCAAATTTGAAAAAAAATAAATTCAACTTATTCCCACTCCTAGCTTGAAATAATCAGGGTCTGTTTTTAAACACTTTCAAAGATCAATAACAACATATGCACTCATCAGCGTGCAATTGTAAACACCTCATTTGCAAGCAAGCAACACAATTATTGCATTCGTTCATTTCATTATATTAATTAAATGCATGTGCTTATATTCGTTTCCATCATCCATGTCAAGAGTGACCAATACTGTAGCATGTTCTAATGTACAATGTTCGAAAAAGGACCCAAACGTGAAGGAAAAATCTCGAATGTTTTCCATTTATAAAATGGTCAAGATAGGAAAATTGTTGCATTGATATAGGAAGTAGTTCAAACGGTAAGTCTGATATACAAATCATTTAAATGCTTTATAAATTATTGATAAAAATATATCAATAATATTAAAAGTACGATCAAAATAGGCAAAGTTATCTTCAACAGTAAATTAAGATTTCTACGTTATATTTTAAAACTTTCTTCCTACGCTAAAATAAAAAAGTGTGCAAAAACTTAAAACAAGCAACGTTTTATGACCTAAATGTATATTAAAACTCATATAGGCAAGCATAAAAAGTTTGAATATATTTAAACATAAGTATAACATGTTAGAATAAAATCAGAGACACGTAATAAAATATTACAGAAAACTTACAGTAATATTACATAATTATTACCTAATAACTGTTATAATAATTGCATCTAAATATGAAATACATTTACATCAACAAAAAATCTATGCATTACTCTATCAATTACTAACTAAAAGTCGCGCTTTTTAAAGCGAACAGAGTTTTCAAATAAGAGAATGACAAAGAAAAGATGTATAAAATTATCTTTCAATAACAGGGAATTCAGCTTCGGGCATTTATAAATTCAAGTGATAGTTACGTGCAAAGAGAGGTCATGTCCTAAAGATATCAAAAAACTCGAAAATTAAAAAAAACTCTATAGCTAATGAAAACCAAAAAGAATAAATAAGTCATCTCTAAAGCTTTTGTTTGTTACATCGGTAAAAGTAGTACTTTGGTTATTGCTTAACTTAATTTTTTTACCTTCTGAAATTGTTTTTTAAACTCTTAATTCTTTTCCTACAATAATGACAACCATAAATCGTTTTTAGAACATCCTTTATGAATGTTAATACCATATGTTTTTCGTATACTATGCTGCGTCCTATTGACTGTCACTGAGAACCTTATGAATAAACAGTTTAGAGAACGAAAAGGACTTGAATCTTTAGTAGAGCTCTAAACAATAACTCTTTTTCCAAAATGCTCTAATAGTGCCGTTCTCCTCCTCAATTTAGTCATAGTGTAAGGAGAAAGTTACGAGAAATGCTTAGGCAATTAAGAGTTAGACTAACTTATTTGCGGACCGAAGTGCTATTACGCTAGTGCATTCGTTCTGTGAGCAATTTTTTAACTCATGATGATCGTTTCTGTACGCAGAGAAATTTATCAATTTTTCTTGAGCTATTTTTGCTGTTATTCTTCATTTATAAAAACTGTTTATCTCTTAGCAATCTTCAGATCTCCTTTTCCATCTGGATTCTTTTTCCAAGAGATGCTTACAAATTTCTAACGCTATAATAATATCCTATGCTTTGCTTTTCATACGGTACTAAGGGAAAAAAGTAAAATATATGAATCGTAAGAAACCATTGATGGAGACCTAGAGCCAGAGACTGTACATGTATCATCCTTTCAGGTTCGAGAATAAGTCACTCACTCTTACCTGTCAAAAGCATTTCATTAAGAAACCAAAAATATTGAAAAGCATCCAAGTACATGAAAACAACGAAGCAAATTATTTTTTTCCTATGTCCAGACATTTGCTGGTCGAACCTCAAAGTCATTTAATCATCTTACGAGTTGCACTAAATAGGCCTTATATGAGGCAGACCGATATTACACCCACGAGAATAGAAGACGATGCACACGCACACACAACCAAGCCTTATGCGGTCTTAGATTTGGACTCATACGCAGCCAAGCTTTACACACACACCAGCCTTACACATCCTTAGATTTGGTAAAGCAATCAGCTTGCGCTGATCTCTATCCTTTTGGGATACATGAGGAAAAATGTGTGGTATTTGTCAGAGACCTAATAACGCCAGTCATAATAATTTATGAAGAGTATTTATATACTGATACGGACCCACAATGAAAAGAGGTCAAGAAGCAAATCGATTTGGAAGACAGTTGGAGAAGATTAGAAACTCAGATGCGAGTGGCAAAACTAGAGGTTACGCAGGTAATAAAGAGGGGTAATAAAAAGGCAAGATTGAAAATTGTATAAGCAATTTAATATAATATGATGATTATGATATATAACTGCTTTTAAAAATAAATAAATGATTAATTCTAAAAATTGGTGGCATATTCCTTTATATGAACTTCACGCGTTTCCGAATAAAGTAACAGTACATTTCATCGTGTCTGTGAAAGAATATAAGCTCATAAAAATTATTACTCTTAATATCTTCCCAATTCCTTTTCTTTTCTGGTCATTCTGCAAAATGAAGCATATTTATTTCCCTCTTTGATAAAAGAACATTTATTTTTGAAATTCTAGCCCTAGGTAGAAAAATATGTACAAGACCAAATGAGGATAGAATATTAAGTGAGTTTTCCTAAGTGATAGAAGAAAATAATCTGTGAGAATATAAAACTAAATATAACATTTCATTGCGGTATTGAAGAAAGGACTGTTGACAAAGATTGCAGGAATTCATTCTAAATACTAGCATTTCATGCACACCAAAAAATCATTTTGATCTCTTAAACAAAGAATAAACATATTACACTGAATTATGTTTTACAGTACTTGGACAGCAGAACAATGAAATAGTGGTACCGACCAAATTTTGATAGCGATGTCGATAGAGACGAGACCAAATTTTGATAGCGATGTCATGAAGAACGCAAAGAGGAGAATAAAAGATAAGCATCCTGATTGCATTGCACTTATTGTAAAAGAGGTAATTAGTGTGCTATATGGGATTACAGGATATCAAAAGGTGCGGGCATAATTTCTGTGATTAATAGATTTGGGAAGATACACTGTCAAAAATGCACAAATGAATTGAGAAAACGCAAGTCTTCAGCAAATGATCTTTTCCAAGATATGAAGCATTTCTAGTTAAACAGGATACAATTTTATATCGTCATTGCTGCTCTACAGAGAACTTGATTTAAAAATAATTACATTTTGCTGCTGAATGACGTGGGACTATCTTAGGCGTTTTGAAGTCACAAACAGTGAATTCTCCGTAAGACAATCAAATCGTTCCATAGATTTTCGTCTCCGGTGAAGGTGGTTACACTTAACACTGACTCAGAAATTGTAGTCTCTTTAAGAAAAAGTTCATTCTCAGAAAATAGCTGTCATAGGATATTTCATCACATTTAGGTAAAATAAATTTGCCCCTATCATGTAAGAGATGCTTAAGATTGTTATCATTTGCCTAAATTTTTCTGAACTGTATGGGCTTCTATAGTCATTCCAATGCCAGATTAAAAGTATTCATATGGTTGATCAATGTAATATTGAATTCTAATATAAAATTGATTGTATATTGAATAAAAGAGAATATTTTTCTAATGTTTATATATAAATTATTTCATTTCTATTAAGCCGTGAGATATACAAATTCTTTCTGATCAATTTTAAAATTAAAAAGAAAGAAAATCTACACAAACCAGTCTATCGAAAAGTCTATCGAATCAATTTATCGCAAATCTAAACGCAGGACATGGCCTCATCATAAGTAGAAGCAATATAATTCAACTTATTTTACAGCAAAATAGATGTTTATTAGAATAATTAAAATAAATCAAGGTTATATTACAGAATATTAAAAATTTTAGCACCTATTATTTTATTCCTATTTAATTATTTTCCAACAACGAATTTCTGTGTATAAGAATATTAATTTTTTGTCGAATAAAATATCATTTTTATATGCAAAGAATATCCCCATACCAAATAGTACCAATACAAACGAATACATATCATAAAAATATATCTATCATAAAAAATAGCAACTCTAAGCAACAGCAGTAGAAAAATCAACAGTAGGTAATTAAAAGTATATTTAGAAATGTGACACTGAGTAATTGGATTATATGAATTAATCACAGTAAAGATATCAAACGTTTTAAGGAAAAAAGACATCTAAGAAATATTTGCAGTAGAATCGTCATATAGCCATAAAGTGAGCGCAAATGCCATTAGAAATTCCAATCAGGAAAATTAAAAACATCCGAAGCAACAAACTCATGTTAGATAAATCAGATTAAATCAGGATCAGGATTAAAATATTTCTTTTAAATTTTAGCTCTCAAAATTGCAAATGTCTGTGTTTCTTCTCATGATATGTATTATTCTCTTAATTACATCTGTTAATGTTTTTGTTTAAGATATCTTATCACATGAGCATAACTTCATTAAAGAAAATTATTCAGAAAATTAGCATATTTTTTAAAAATGATTTTGCGGTTCTTATAAATGTTATTACCTGTTATTTTCATACTTTTAGTCGGCATTAACTTTATTAAGTTCTTTCTACCAAATTCAGTTTCTAGGTTGTTTTCTGTATTTATTTATGAAATTAAAGAATGTTTTATAGTTGCAGAAATGTACTACTGCATTAGTTTTACAACATGAATTTAAATTTGAATACAGCTAATAAAATTTGAAAATTATGAACAAACTTCAGAAAGCACTAAATTATATAAAATAAATACAATTCTATAAATAAATAAATTAATATATAAAATATTTATGAAATACATAAAATAAATATCATATAAATTAATTTTATATTTTCATATAAATTAATTTATAAATAAATTATTTAAAATGAATAACAGAAGTTTATTGCAGAATATTTTAAAACAAATTTAAATAAACAATGACACAGAATGTTTAATGCTGCAAAAGGAAGGCCAGAATTATATGTATTATAAAATTATAAACAATATAAGTAAGTGCGTTTCTATCTGTAACGTTGTTTAGGAGAAATATTTTAAAGGTGATTTTATTAAGCAGTTTTGTTTATAATACAAATTAACTTTAAAAGGAAATTCATTAGGAAGCTTAAAATAGCATTTCTTTCATTCACATTCATTAAAATAGTTTTCCGATAATTACTATAAATACATGAATTCTAAATAACACCTTTAAATTTTGTGGAAGTTTTAAAAAGTAGTGGAAACCGCAGCATCCTAAACATTTTTATGCATTATTTTGCCCATAATAGAAATAATTATGTGATAAGAAGGAATGCTTAGTGTATAAAGTATTAAAAATTTATCTTACACAAGAAAATATCCTATAAACCTCAATTATTGCTGTAACTGTCCTATAAATTTTAATTATATGTATATCAATGCTGTAATCTACACGGAAAAATTTGCAATTTCTGAATCAGCAAAATTAATTAATTACATTTTGAGAGGATAGTCATAATGAAAATAAATACTCGCATTAAAATATTTCTTTCAGACGAAAACTTATATTCTTATGAGATAATTATTTCTATCATGCGTTAAATAAATACAACCAGCTGTAAGACTTTTTTTCTCAGGTAGAAAGTGTTTATTTGTCCTTCCTTCTTTGTAAAATTAACTTAAACAAAATTAAATACATTAATTTTTTTAGAATCTTTGGCAACACTAGAGGATTTAATAATAAAAATATGCATTCCCATTAAGATTATTTCTTTTAAGTGCAAAAATTATCTCTTTTACGTGTAAGAACTATATCATTATTTCACCCATGCATGAAAAATAAATACAAAAACTGGAAAGCTGTTTTTCCTTCAAGCATAAAAATTTTTATTTTTTTCCTGCATACGTTCTGTTTAGAACGTGATCTAAAATGTCACAGCAAATGTATTATTCTAAATTTATGCAGGAATCATAAATTTACTGCTGAAGGAATTATAATTTGACACATTACAGTGTATTATGACTGTACCGGATGTATTTTTAATTCCCAATGAGATGTTGTTACCTTTTTGCGAATACATGAATGTTAGTTTCCTTAAAATGACTATTATAACAAGCTTACTTGCAACGATATGTGACTTACAGAACTTTCCTAATTATTTAAACTAACAACCTGATTTATGATTTTGGCAAACTGGAAAAATAAAGAAGGTACTATCAATAGAAGGTTAACTTTTTGCTTAAACGTTTTTTCTCTATGGGCTAATTCTGAGGAAAAAATTAAGGAATAATAGAAAGAAATTTTCAATAGTTAAAAAGCAGATATTAATTAAATCTTTATAAAACGAAAATGTACATAGATTTAAGAATTTTAATCGCATTTACATTACATCACAAAAACGTAGCATTATAAACTCCTCACATAATACAAAACTCCTTCACGTGTAAGGATTGCATACCGAGAAGTGTTCAACATCTTCATAATTTACAATATAATTTTCCTTTTGCTGCCCTGTTAGCATGCTGGTAGGGAAGCCTGTTTCTAAAGCCTTTGGCCTGGTTTCGAATCCCATAGACAGATAAGAATTTTGTAAATGCATAGTTCTTTGAGACATCTGAGCATTAAAATTACCTTCGAGTTGTCCTGTCGAGAAAGTGCTGGTAGGAGAGAAAGGTTCGGGGAATCCTTGGATCTGTCGTCCGGTGGGTTCTTCTTCAAAACTGGAACATTGTAAAGCAAAAATTTTCTGTCACTTGTGAGGTAACAAGACGCTCACTACTTATTCGTCTTGATGAATTTTATAAGTTGATTATGACATCCTGTCAACTCAGAAGAACAAATCAACAACATTTCCTTTTCAGCAATGTGATAATCATGCACGCATAGTGACCTATGCAAATGATCAGATAATTTTCATATCTTTGATTATATATTCCACTTAATACGACTTAAATTTTTGACTTTGTAAAATAGAATTTTAAATTAATATTCTTCCACGCATAAACATAGATATCTTCTATTAGAATCTCATTAAATATCTCATGTTACAAAAGAATTTTCTTATAAATTGGCCAGAAGTTATTTGTCAAGCAGGTGGATGCTCTAAACACGGAAGCAATTAATTAACTACTTTATATAATAGACTGTATAACAGATTTACAATGAGCATATTGCATAACGAATATTACGTATATTCGCTCAAATTACGTTATTATTCGTTCGAATATGACACGATAATTTTCCTAAAATTCTCCTTTTAAAATCATACTCTTCCAGTACACAAACCGTAATTATTTTTTTAAAATGTTGAGAAAATAATACAGCATATTCCTTAATTTTGTGTTTCCCGTCTCCTAGGCCATAATGCGTTGATGTGTCATAAATGTGGGAGCATATTATAAAGTTCTGTCAGTCGTTTTGAAATAGTAGTAAGGGCTAACATATCATAAAATTCTAAGAAGTAAAATATTTGATTCCCAGTGCACATTACCTGTGGTTCAAAAATTGTCTCTAAAAAAATCTCGCTGCATAATTACCATAGAACAATATTTTTTGCATTATTTCAAAATATATTAAATTGGCAAACCCCGCAGTGATGTTTAGTTTAATAAAAAGGAATAATCAAAAAATAAGCAACAAAAGCTAAAATAAATGGTACGAATGTAAAAAAGGGAATTGAAACATGCAGTTTAATATGAGGCAGAAGTTTTATCACCGGAAGAAAATAGGCAACCAAAATTATCATGAAATGATAGCCCGTAGTCACACTACAACGTTTTAAAAAGGGACGTACAGGACCTACGCGTCAGTTCCTAAGCAGCGATAGTTTCGTAAGCAAATCGGAAAGCAGAAGACACCATTTGCAAGAGGAAATGCGCTGAAGGGCTATCCGTATACTTCAAGCTTGTGCAAGACAATACGCAGATGCAAGAGAGGTAAATGTCTACCGTAGTACCATCAATAAGCTGTGGAATCGTTACCATCAAAATCCTGTAAAGGACGTATGTCTGGATGCCGAAGCGATACCACAGTGCAGAGATCACTTCCTGTTGCTATGTTCAAGACGTGGTAGATCATTAAGATCATAGCAGCTTTTACCTTTTGGCGTCACAGGTCTCTGCTGCTGTAGGATTGCCCATATCCCGCCAAATTGTGTGGCCTTGACTGCATGAAGATGGACTGTACGCTCGACTATCTGTGTTTTGTATTAATATGTCTCTATCGCATATCAGAGCGCGGTTGAATTGGGCCTGTAAACATCGCAGTTGGAAACCAGAATGGTAAGGCCATGTACTCTTTACTGATGAGTCTCGATTTAACATCTAGAATGATTCCCGAAAGGCAATGGTATAGCGAGAGCCAAGAATATTCGCGGCGTCAAACAACCTCGAAAGAGACCGTTACAGAGGAGGAGAAGGCCTACTTATATGAGCTGACATAGTAACGAACGGCCACATGAACCTCTAAGTGATTCCTGGTGGCTCCGTTATAGCCGTCCGATGTCGCTATGAAATTCTACACCCTCTTGTGCGTCCTTTTATTGTTACAATGACTACCGACGCGATACTTATAGACTTTAACGCCTGCCCGCATACAGCTCGAATGGTGCGAAGTTATCTGGTAGTAAAACCATTCCACATCTGCTGTGGCCTGCTAGATCATCATAAAGCATGTATAGGACATGTTGGAACGACGGGTAGCCGGTCGCAGTGTGTCGCCAAGCGCCCTTTACCAGCTTTGGCATGCATTACTACAGGAACGAGCGCGACTGCCACAACAAACGATCACTACTACCGCTTGTCTTCCCGTTGCCAAGCATGCATTTCAGCCAGCGGGTATCGTACCCATAATCAGCGTAATGTTTCCATTGCACATTCTTCCGACCCATTTTATCTTTAGCGATGTGAAGGCGAATGCAGTAAGTTTTCAAATTGTATTGAGAACCTTGCAAATTATGTATACATTTCAAAAGCGGTGTTCAGAACGGGTCATTTGAACGCATCCTTTCATTTTAAAGATCATAGTGGAAATTCAAGTTATTATTGCATGAAGTGTAATTAGGATAGCTCCTAATACGTACTCCAAATCGAATTTGCTGGTACACAATGGATGCACATTAAGCGCAGTTGGCTGTATGGGAAACCTCCCAGGTCAATTTCCCCAGGTAGATGAGAATATCATCAATATTCGCTGAGAACAGAACTAATCACAATACTCTCCGAATTTACGTAATAGAAATTTAATTATCCAATGCATAAACATCCTTGTCATGTTCTCGTCATCCATCAGCAGATGGAGTTTTCTCATCTGTTAACCAATTTTAAAGGAAGAAATGTTCTGATAATGATATTTATACCTTAATAAAAGGTTGCTAATTACTTATCCTATTTTTTTTAATTTTAGGCTGCTCATAAGACGGATATGATTTCAAAAAAATAATTATGCGAAAGAAAGTAAAGTTGTCTGCTGCACGCATTTGGAGAAAAGCGTAACTTTTTATTTATTTACGTAAAAATATTCGCAGCCGATTTCTTAATATTAGCTTAGATAAAGTATTTTATTGAATGCTAATATAATACTAGTATATAAACGTCCAGCACTTGTTTAAACATTTTTTCCAATTAATTTATTTCTGTCACGGTCTGTATGTGGTAATCTTAACTACTATGTATGCATCGAGGAAACTTCATTTAAATCAGTTGACTTGAAAAATAAAAGGACCTTGTATGAAGAGAAATGGAAGGAAACTTACACACACAAAAGTATTCTAATGACGCTTAGTACGAAAATAATAAATACGTTGCTGAAAGTTTTTAAAACTAGAAACATAATCAAACTGATTAAAACGTAAGGAAATTAAAATATAAAATATAAAAGGAAATTAAAATATAAAATATAAAAGGAAATTAAAATATGCAGAAATAATATTCTCTTAACTTGCTAAGCTTATAAAGCATTTTCACCAATGATTTATTTTTGAAATACGAAAGATTATATGACTTAATGCTATATATAATTGAAAAGAGATAAATAAAAGCTACTAATGTTCCAAATTAAAGAATCAGGACATTTTCGCAATACTGCGACAAGTTTCAGTTCAAATACATCCTAAACTAATATTCAGTAAACTGCATGCCATACCATGAGACATCCGTTAAATTATGGCAGCATAAAAAAGACTTTTACAAAGGTGTTTATGCATTTTATTGTGTATTATGTTCAATAACTTTTATTATGATTTGTAGCTTGTTTCTGATTAACTATCACCTGTTGTTTTCCTCTCAATACTATGCACAGAATTTTGCAATGAGTAATCCGTTGATATTTCTTTTGCATCCATTGGTTATTCTCACCGGCTCATTATTTCCACGCACGATTTTGCGTCAGAGCTGTACTCACTCCAAACCTCGTAACGTTAACAAAAGCAAACCCAACCCCGTCTGGAACACCCGCAAAAGAAATGCACGAGGAAAAAGGGATTAGGAGATTAAATAAAAAAACACTCGTAAAGTACTCACAGTAGGTTTCCTTGGCGAGTTTCGCAACCACTTCTCCTTTCAGCTTACTGTTGCCTTTGCCCATGTTTGTGAACGAGCACCACAAGTAATCGGCGATCGCCTGCCAAGATTTACATTCCTCTGCCTCTCGCTGCAGCGCTCAACTCTGCCTGCTCTCCAGCGACATCTGCCGGGTCTCCCCCATGAGGAGGGGGGAATCAATAAATATGGGGAAAGTAGTTTTCGGTTTGGAAGAATAGCGGTTTGTCTGCTCTCTCTTCACCTGTCGTAACATCAGTTTGGGCAGACAGTGAGACAGCTAATTACTCAGAAGTTTTCGCCACTAAATTAAATCCATGGATTAATCCGCAAAAGCGGAAGAATATATCTATTTATTGAGCTCATATGAAAGAAGATTAGAATTTACCAGTCTTATGCCCCTTTTAATACTTGAAATATAAAAGTATTTTCAATGCATAAAGTACTAAAAGTTATTCTGCAAGTGACTTGTACTTATAATCACACTCGTATTCTATTAATATTCAGCATAACGCAATTAAAGTACTTTCGGCAATCATTTTCCTTACTTTGAACTGTTTAAGTACTGCTCAGACTATTGAAATTCCAAGTTCAATAAATTTTAAGTATATTTTACAGTTAGTAAGGAAACATCGAATAGACTAAAACATAAGATGATTTGTCTTCCATTAAAACACCTTTTGAAAAGTCGTATATGCTCTGCTTATGATTTTTAAAAAATATTAAAATAATTTATTATTTATTCCTTTAATTTTATTTTAAAAGAAATACATTCGTTTAGTTTTACAATGGTATATAACATTTTATACGAATTATCTTCACTAAATCAAACTTATACTTCAGTCAGTCTTCTATAAGCAAACTTTCCTGTTATTGAAAACCGCAGAAAATTCCGGCGATACATATTTGATAAATACAACTAAGTATAAGATCCATTTAAATAGAAAGTTAAAATTCTACGAAATATGTTAACTTTCAGTTAAATATATAAAACCATTTTGGAAAAATAAAAATTCTTTAGTTAAAATTCCAATATTTTTAAGAGTTAAAACTGCTGCTCTTGTTGTTGTTGTGACTTATTTCACTTGAAACATCAGAAAAACATCACGAATTTTATCATGACTAGGAGCGTAGGCTTATGCCTGTCATTATCATAGGACACATGGAGAATAACTGAGGGACTTATCCAACAGTCTTTCCTTGGTAGTCACCGTACCGACCAAAGTGATAGAGTTAGTATTGATAGACACTCCCTCGTATTATGAGAAAAATGTTCTAGCTCATGTAGAAATAATCTTTAAAAATCGTAAACGTTTTCATGAACTGAAAATAACTTTCTAGAAGTTTCACATTTTTATTTCAAAACATAATTTTCATATACGCTGCTCTGAAATACACCGAACTAAGGGGGGAAAATATTTTCTGGAGTATCATCGTTTTACTACTGATAAGACTCTAACGTCTGGAACTTCGAAAATACATGGCTTTTTCCTTTTAGTTTCTGATTTTAACCATTTTAAATTCAATGCTAATATTTTAAAATCTAACTTTCGATCATTTTATTTACTTATAGAATATTTTATTGTAGAGTTTAATAATTTGCGTGTTATTTCAAACTTCATAATTAAAATCCTACCTGACAACATCTAAACTCTGAGATTCATTTTAAATAATGACAAATTGTAGCTTTGAAAATTCCTCTTGATATTCATATATTGTTCTTACCTTGCAACTGATACGTAAACAATCTTCCATTATTTATTTTGATCTTGCTCATTGGCTAGTTTTACTAAATATAAATATTGTAAAATTTAATTCATTAAATTACCTGATTTCATGCATTCAGAACTAATTGTATTTTATTGAAAATTTTATGTAGTTGATTTAAGACATGATACATTCATTCTTTAAGCTTAAGTATCAGCGCGTCTTAGAAAACCCGTCCTATCTTTTGATCTACTTTTGAAATACAGAAGTTAAATTTATTGATTGTCCTCTTTCCAAGTTGGCATTTGATCGAGAATAAAATTTTCAATCTTTCACGTTTGACAACGATTATAGTTTCAGGTTTGACACAGGGTCGTTTGAAGATTAAAGTTGGATAACTGGGTATTATAAGGGCAATTAGTTTCCATATAAGTAATTCTGGATAAGTCAGAACATATGTACGTATCTCTACGAGTACTTCGAATATTGATTTAGGTATGAAAAATGTTAAGTTCCAACTACGTATTTCTTATAAATATTTTGTTTATTTTATTGAGTTTTGTTATTTTATTTTACCAGACAATCTCTGCAGGTTTTACTCAATAAATAGTTTTACATTTTAATAGAGCTTCCTTCCGGTTATTTTACTCTGGAATGACTCACTTTCGAATTTTCAAAAGCTTATTTTAAACTTTCATACTTGTGATTTCGGTATAGTTTTCCATTCTTGCTTCGAGGTCTATAAAAAATACTCCATCTGCCAGATGGCTATTCTTTTCGTTATATGCGTGCATGAGAGCTTGTAATATTGGCATACCGCATGTAGACTCATTAGGTTATTTTGAAGCAAGAAATATGAAAAAGGAGCAATGCCCTCACCGGAACTCGAGCTGGGAGGAGGAAGAAAATACCTTATATGATTGCTGCTTCTTAAATAAATAAGCTTGTGACAAAAGCAAATAGTCAGCATCTTTTCTCCATTGGAAATCAATGTCGCTCTCCCCACTCTTCTTTTTACATAATTATCCCCCGAATATAACTCAATAGGATGAGTTATTCTTTCGTTAAGCTACTTTGGATATCAGAAGTTATGTCTATGATAACTCTTTTTTCCTCTTATCGCAATATTTCAGTTTCTCTAATTTACTGCCTAAGGGATTGTATCGTTATTGTCGCTAAGATTTCCCTCTAAATGTGTTTTCTTTCATTCACTGAAATATTTAAAATCTCGCATTGGTATTTAAACAACTTCTCTTAAACTTCCGCCACCGCTGAACTTATTTATATCTTCTTCAACGGACCAAAGATGGAAATCGCAGGGATTTCCTTTCTCTTCCTTTGACCCAAAAGTGGAACATTTCTGCGAATATTCCTATTTTGAAGTTCTTACATTTACGCACATTTTCTTGTGATTTAAACCTCTAGCGCTAAGTTCAGTAACTTCATGTCTTCTTTAAAAAAATAGATTTAGTTTTATAGTCCGGCAAAATCCTTTTATGTCTCCTTCTTGATCATGAAAACATTTTATAGCTTTCCGAGTGGCCTAACAGCAATTTTGGGGTTGTATTGTTCTTGCACTTTTATATTTCTCACTAACACTCCTCTTACCTGTGCTGAAATTAACAACACTTTTATACCGCAGCTCAGGCTTTCTCACCCCGTCCTTATTCGTATACCGGACGTATTTGTTCTATTTCTATGTTTTTCAGTTTATGATGGCTACCTATAATAGCTAGTCAGAAATAAAAAATAGTCGAGTTACGAAGGTATATCTCCCTTCTTAAAGAAAACTTCAATATTTAGTATTTAGTATAAAAACGGATTATCTTCTACCTGGTCAATAATCAAGCAATCCTCCAGTTCTTTGAGCTATGGACATTTTCTTGTTTCTAAGAAATATTCACAATTTGTTTTCGAGATATGTAAAATGATGATACTCTGATGACGTTCCAATTACATTTCATTCATGCATAGGTCAGAACCTACGAGCAAAGGTAATTCTATATATGTAGAACGATATTCAACATAACTCATTTTATCACGTTAAAGCAACAAAGTAAAGCGTCCTTTCCGGCTGTGAATTCAAAATGGTTTCATTACTCGGCTTTGAGTTCTGTTCCGCAATACTTAATTTCATTACTCTCTGAATTTCAGTTTCGTTAATTTTTACTTTCTGTGCTCTTCCCATCTATTTCACTTTAATTCAATTTCTCTTTAATCTAGCTTATTTCTGCATATAAACGTTTTTTTCGATTCTTATTCCTTTTTGCTCAATTTACTTTTTGTCTTGAAGCTTTTGATCTTTCGGAGAATCCCAGCTTTTGGTTTCAAACGTTTTAATCATAGCAGTTATTATCTATATCAAGTACATTAAAAATAATTGTAACCTTAATACTATATGTGGTGTAAAGCACATATTACGTTCCTGTTATAATGGTGCTTAAGTACCACGGTTTCGGAAAATGCACAGATATGCATAAAACTAAAAGAAAATTAGCAATTCCAGAATAATGTGTTTATTTTAAAAAAAGAATATTTTTAAATGAAAGTAAGAGGCGTCTTTGGAAGCGATAAATAACGAATTGATTTCCAAATTTTAATTTTTGTAACTTTTATATATACTGGAGCATACTTTCAAATATATAGATAGAGATCAGTACAGGAAAACTATTTAGCTATTAATCCGTATCTTAGCCGCCCAGATGGAAAGAGATTAGTTACCCCTACTGCCGTGCCGAAGGACCCAGGTTCGAATCCCGGAGAAAACATGGAAGTCATTTGTCCTTTCTTCCAAGGAGACGATGATGGCCCACCTAGTAAGTTCTTTCAAAACAAAGAAACCACCCTTTCAAGACTCAGCAATGGCTAACGGCTAAAACGGCTAGAGTCTGCTATTAGAAGAAAAAACTATTAATCTGGCGCAGTTGATCAAAATATGTTCACAAATGTGGTTCTGTTAATCATTCACTTGAATGCTCCCTGCTATAAAGACCAAAGAATTATAAGCATTTGTTATTTAATTGTTTTATTATAGAGTTTAATTTACGCTCTATTGCAGGGTTAATGCATAATATTGTTTCATTTTTACTTCCTTATAACTAACTTTAGTGCTTTAGAAGCTTAGTAGTTAGAATTTGCTGAGTAAGTAATTTTTTCAGCAAAACTTTGTTTTTTTGGAAATATATATATACAAACAAAAGATAATTATTCCATATATATATATATATATGTGTGTGTGTGTGTGTGTGTATGTTTGTATTATAATCTGAAACATCACTGAAGACAGATTATGTTACACTCTACGAAAATACTTGGAAGTCGTGATGACTGCAGTGGAATGAAGAAGCTGTAGTAGCAGTAGAATTTAAATATTTCCTTTTCATAACTCTCGCAACACATCGGGTTAATTTTTAAAAACTAAATTAGTACCGTTAACGTTTTGAAACATAATTTTGAAGGAAGCTGCGGGCTTGTTAGTAAAAGAAGCAGAAGCAATTGTGATGTGTTTCAAAATAGAAATTTTACTAAAACCGAAAAAGGTTTTAATTTGCAATCTTCTTAAAGAGTATTAGAAGTTTCGATACTGATTAGTTGACTTTCAGTTTTCGAAATATAAAGGATGGAAAGGAGAAATATCCAAATTAGTATAGAGAGTTAAGGTACTATTAAAAATTAAAGTTAATAGTTTGTTTTACATATTTTTTATCTCGTACACACACACACAGAAATATACATAACACTGTTTATATCGTATTTTCTTCTGGGCTTTTATACGTTGTGCTTTCTAATTTCTATTTTATATGTTTAGTTTACATAATTTTCTGACTTATATGAAAAATAATATTTCTTGATATTATTTTTCATGGAAAATATATTTCTATATTGGTGGGAAAACAGCAGCACATAGAGCCAACATATTTTAAACATACATGTCATCCATCCGACATGGGCACATCGAAGGCCGAATTTTTAATTTCACTTTCTTTACTTATTTCATATTTCGTAGGAAATTAATGCAAATTTGATTAACAAAGTTGAAACTTAAAAGCAATGTATTACCACTAGGTTACACCAAGATATTTATGTCCAAATTTAATCAGAAATCTCAGCAATTCAAAAGAAGTGTGCTCTACACCGTGTTTGTGTTTCAAATTTAATTAACAAACTCAACTATTTATAAAAAGGTGTTGCCACTGTTCAAAAAAGTATATTTTTTATCTTCGACGCGTTAGTGTGCTGTTCTTAGGCAAAGAGTAAGATATTTAATTTTTCTTTCAAATTTAAACTCTCTTGTTAAACAAACTAAGCAATTGAAAACAATAAATGTGGTTCTTCATCTCCATTATTTTTAACTTCTAGCTGGATCAGAGATACAAACATAATATGAACCCATTATTATCATTATCAACATCATTAAAATCATCATTTTTCTTTTTTATGATAATTATGTTATTCAGCTGGCCGTGCATGCTGCATAACATAATTATCATAAAATACAATTCCTTTATACTTCGTATAATTACTACTTAATTGTACGAAGTATAAAGGAAGTATTGTAATCTCGAAAATTTCGGGTAAAATATTTCAAGGTAATATGCACTTTGACTATTCCTGAATCCATTTTGACTATTTTACTGCGTTACGTCTATATGCACAGACAAAATAAAAAGCTCTTTCTTCCGAAACGGATTGTAAAATAGATTTAAAATGGATTCAAAATGAATTTTTTCGTGACGTGAATACTTCAAAACTGTTTAGTCGTAGAACGTTGAAATGTTTTATATGGAACTACTATAATATCTATATATATACATTTTCTCATACATATATATTTATATATGTAAAATATAAAAAATTTCGATGACTACGCGACCAGCAACATCCAATTAACTTTCCACAATTTCAAGATCTTCCCCCTAGTGCAGTACTTTCCAGAACTCTCTGGCCTGTTATGTAACCGCTAATATAAATAGCTCTACGCGCCATTTTTCATCAGATTGCTTTCTACCATTCATGCTATATAATTGCTTTGCTCTGTCGCTTCGTCTTTCTTTTAAAAATATTTATGACGTCGAGTTCTAAATTTACTAGTACTACTATTTAAATTATTATCAAATATGTTATCTTCGTTTAAAGAAATATGAGCTGTCATTTTAATCGAATAAAGATGTGGAGTCTCTAAAATGAAGTTCGTCTGTCTTCAGTTCTGCTTCTTTCCACTCGCAATGAAAGCATTCGGACTCTCGACAGAAAATATCATATATATGTGTGTGTGTGTAAGATAAGAAATATGGAAATCAAAATTACGATTTAAATTTACAAGAGTCTCTTAATTTCTCATTTTTAATTTGGGCATTTCAACTCTCTATTCAAGAAATATTAATAATTATTTCTGGACTGCAACATTTCTGGATCAGTTCAGACGATATGATTTGCTGATGATGTAGCTAATTTCAGAATTTAAAATTCTGAGAAGTGAAACCTTTTTCTTGATGAGCTTCCATATTGAATAACTGTGCTTTTTGCCTCTACGATTTGCTTTGCCGTACAAGGAAAATATGTGGTGTCCAAAAAAAGAAGTTTTTTAAAATTAGGCAAACAATCAAGCATAAATTGGCGTGGATTTTGAATAAAACTATTCTAAAGCTATTTTGCCTTAATTTTGAGCTTTATTCAAAGTTTGTATTAGTATAATATTAATTTTGTTTTATCCTTAAATTTGAGTTTTAATCAAGATCTATGCTAATAAAAGTGTCACTGCTTCCTAATTCTTAGCTTAATATTAGCGCATTTCTCTTCCAGCTGGCGTAACCTACCTAATTTCACTTTTATAAAATTATATGTACTTTCAGTGCCGTATCATTGCAACTTCGATTAAATGCAACAAAATTGGGCACCATTTGTTTGCTGTTAAAAAAAATATAACTCCTAACCTCACTAACAAGTTGGCTCACTGCTCTCTTGTTACCACAAGAGTTCCAAAAATATAAATGTTCTTGAAATTCCCGATTAGAGTGCCAAGTGAACTGTGGCCGCAAATATCAATCAAAATACGGATGGTTGCTGCCAAGTTTGCTTTTCAATATGATCACCATTGTAAGCCACCAATAATGCTAAGTTTTCTATATTACATGCTTTCAATTCTTCTGCATCATTTCCTTTTGGAGTACGAATTTGTTAGCACGTATTCGCTTAATTGGCAGACCACTAGAAGAGCTAAATGCCCCACACAACTTTCGATTCGTAATCATAGCTTGCGTAAGACAGGATAGCCAGAAGAGGCTAAGCGGCACGTTGTCATCAGAAAGGATCTGAAGTGGCGAAAACAGATGCGTAGTCGGTTGCCGTACTTGTATAAGCTTGAAAAGTCTTTGCTTTATTTCTAGATATCGGTTGAGCAAAAGTTTACAGCTATGCGGATACCACAGGGAAAGCTCTGATGCCTTAAAGGAGTTGTACTTCAGTTAAAAATTTGTAATTTAAAAGTCATTTGTCGATTTGTTCTAATTTATTATATTTTTGGTAATAAACCTTTCTTCATATTTATATATCTTATATATATATATCTTATATATATCTTATATATATCACCACCCTTTACGCCACTTAAACTTCCTTACCCAGCCTTTATTTTCGCAATCGTTGGTCGTAATCACACACTTCCAATTACAGAAGTATTTTAAATGACGAAAATATTCATGTTTTCACAATGTCAAATTTAAAAAATTAATTTTGAATAAATAACGAAATCTATAATTTTATGTGCTTTCCAGGTTCTTACATTTGGGAAAGTTTTATACACTTTATTAAAAAACAAAATAAGAAAAAGCTTGACTCTCGTACGATAAAAATTGAGAGGATTATTTAATTTCAACATTTTCAGTTTTTGATATCATTTTTAACTTGTCTTGAGTGCCTAATTAAATTGGAAAAATTCTATAAAATACGTTTAAATCAGGTGCAGCCAGAAATGTGTATAATTTAATATGCCGTACAAGGAAAATATGTGGTGTCCAAAACAGAATGTTTTTAAAATTAGACAAACAATCAAACATAAATTGGCATGGATTTTGAATAAAACTATTTTGCCTTAAGTTTGAGCGTTATTCAAAGTTGGTTTTTGTTTTACCCTTAACTTATTTGTAGATTTTTGAAACCCCACTAGCTCGAACGTTAACGGATATTACTTTTAGACTTGATTCGCTGTGTTTCAGGATAGCTGTCTATTTTGTTTTTTACTTGATATACTTCAGAATTTTCTTTATTGCTAACAGTTCTGCTTGAAAAACTATATTTGTAAAAGCAATCGCTTCTTAAGCAAAACACTTCAGTTTGAGAAAAGATATCTGTAGAGGGGAAGCCTTTTAAAGACGTAACAGTTAATTTAATGGCGAAAACAACTTTCAGCTGACACATTTATCTTGCCAATAATCGCCCCCCTTTTTTTCCGGAAAAAAAAAAGATGAAAGGAAGTAAGTCGCGAAAACTGTAAATCATAACACTTAAAAAATTGTTAATTTAAATTCCAGTACAGAGGAATACAAGAAAGAATATTTTCCCTAAAATAACACACTAAACATATAAATTTAAATCATAATATCTACAACGTAAAATAAATAACAAGTCATTGCCGCATTAATTTTACACCAAAAGCTTATATTTTTATGTACGCAAAGCAAATGCTGGGTGGAAAATTACTGTAATATTGGTTTCTCTACACGCAGAGTCACTGTGTGGGATAATACTTTCACAGGGATTGAAAATGATTATTTAATCATATCATTATTTAACCATATGTAATAGGATAACAGTTATTTAGCTACAAACCTGTGTATTAAAGTATTGGGTGGGGCTAAGAATGTCCCAATGAGGAAATTTAATTTACACATATTATTAGGTATGATATCAAACTGTAGGAAGTTTCGAAAGTAAATTAAAAGTTCACTGAGAGCAAAATTATATGAGTTAACTGCAAAAAAAACATGTAAAAAGAGCAGAGAAAAATGCATATCCAGAAAAAACCATAATTAATAACCTTAAAAATTATGAGACTCATAATCAAAAATTATGAGAAAATGGGACATGTAATTACAAGTAGAAATCAGAAACCATTCAAATATCCTGTAGATAGCAGTATAACAAGCGCTTACGTAGGTGAATTACAGTACTTATCTTAATATTTATGCCAAGAGTGACCGAAAAATGTACAAAATATAGAGACAGACGCCGCTAATCATTTGATAACATACACCGTAAGGTAATACGACAATAAATTAAATATTGTCACAGGGGTAATTGTTGGAGAAGTTGACTAATTTGAGAAATAAAATTTTATAGTAAAGTGAAAGAAATGTTCTACCTGTATAGTGTTATCACTTCTTTATTACTGCGTTGAGTTACTGATGAAATTAATTATAAAATTTATTATCAAGCTTTATACAGTATTCCAATAGACAACACCATTGAAACCAACTATCCACAAATTGAAAGAAAAACGCAAATGTTTACTCAGAGAAATTATGTTCATGCAAAAGTATGCCAGTTTTAGCAATAGAACGTTTTATCCATTAAGTGTTTAATGAAAAGAATTTTATTCATTTTTAAGAGCTTTTCGCACTAAAAATGTAAAAAATGCAAAACACAAATTTTAGTGTCGTTCACCAGACGAAGATTTCGATATTTCATTTTAAAGATACAGCTTTATTTTTGTAAACTTTTTCCAGCATGTTATTACTTTCTTTAGCATATTATCACGTTTCATGCAGAATTTTAAATTTCGTTTTTGCTCCATTTTACAGACATTCCTACTGCTCGTCAGATTAGAGTTTTGCTAACAGAAAACGGCAATGCTTATTTCTGTACCAAGCTCAGATATGTTACACATTTACGGACTTTGGGTTTCGCCAACGACCGCGTGTTCGCTCTATGATGTCATTTATCGAATGTTGATGTCATACCTTATATTTGCGTTTGTGAAATGATTAGGTTGTCTCCACTAAACAGTTTCTGTTTGAGTTGACACTCATTTTTATCCTTTTTGAAATAATGAAAACAGAAGCTCTTCATTCAGAAGTGTATTAAGAATAAATGATATACGATTAGAAACTTTGTATGGTGTATTGATAATTACAGTGTATTTCACTAAGACAATTACTCTTAATACAATCCACACTCACGAAAGCGTTTATTTTCAACAAAAAAATCCTAATACTATTCCAACAGTATTTATTATTATTTTAATATATAAAATATATATTAAAATATTTTAAATATATTGTAGAGACATTAAGTTATTTCGAAGCAGGAGACATGAAAAATGAGCTACGCCTTCGCCGGGAATCGAACCACGGGTCTCTCGGTTACGCGTCGCCATGCAGACCACTACACCACGAAGGCATGCGAAGAAGGGGGAGAAATAACTTATATACTCCCCCTTTTAAGGGGCGACTGGGGTTTTGGAGACCTATCACCAAATCCTGGTGGTGGAGAATCATCATCCACCACCTTTTTAGTTCGGACGCCAGTTGTAGAGACATTAGTTATTTTTAGAAGCATCAGACCTTAAAAATGAGCAACGCGTTCGCCGGAAATCGAACCACGGACCTCTCGGTTACGCGTCGAGCATGCAGACCACCACACCACGAAGGCATGCGAAGAAGGCGGGAGAAATACCGTATAATATATTAAAATATTTTTAATATATATTTGATGTATTGTACAAGCAAAGAA
>KK119986.1:157678-178156 GCA_000611955.2 Stegodyphus mimosarum
ATCCATATCTCAATTTGTAGGGATTTATGCTTATTTTAAATAACCAATTTAATTTAATTTTACGTACTTTCCTACAAAGCTTCATTTCCCCTAATTGTCAATGCCAAAATATTTAAATCTGATAGCGCGCGTGAAGTAATGCAAATTCTACTTTGCGGACAAAAGGTTTAAATACCAAGTCCTAGAAGGAAAAGTTAAGAGAATATAGGCGAACTCCGCGCTTTTGTAGCGGGAGCTCCTGCTTAGCATTGCTTGCTGGTTAACGTGGCGTAACAGCTATTACTTTGCTACCACTAGATTGTCGACGTTCCTTTAGGAAACAGGATATTCTGAGCCCTGTAGCGTAATTCTAGTACTTGTTAATGTCTTCATATTTTTAGTTTAGTTCTTGCTATTTGAGTTACCGCCCGCGTGAGGCGTAGTTTGTTAGCGTCAAGTCGACGCGGTGTGAATATTAAAAGAATTAATAAAGGGTTCTTTTCACCCTTCTTCTGTGTGGTTTCTACACGCATCTCATCTGTTAAATAGACAAGAGGATCCTACAAATAAATTAATTCTTACAAATACGTTTATGAAAAAATATATTGTAATTGTAATATATTATTTATGTTCCTAAAATAGTTTTAATATTTTTGCTATTTCCGTCTATGATGCCCGATTAACGCCGAGTCGGTTTATTTCAGCTTTTAAGATCATTGCAATTGGTCCGTTTTATTTGAAGTTATTTCGCAACGGATGTACGTGTGCGATAAATTGCATAAATCGCATGAAATTCAACTTACACTAGATGCTCGCATAACAAAGAGTAAAAGTATCAAATTCGGAACATGGACTACAAAAGGATTCAAAAATCTGCTTGAAAATTGTCAAAAATTTCTAGAAAACTAAAGGACAATCTAAGAATTTTTAATTTAAGGAATTGCTTTTTAACAACAAAATTGCATTCAAGAAATTACTTTTTAAATGAAAAAAGGCCATCAAGAAGCAAATTTGTGTAAATAGTAAGTATTTATTAAGTTACTAAACACAATTTCTAAGGTCTTTGTAAACTTTTTTTTTCACTTTTACACGTAACATACATTCCCCATTTTTTAAAAACCATTAATCAGTATTTAAATACTTGAGTATAAAATGAATGGTTTTCTGAGATTATTTGTTGATATGATTTATTTGTTATTCTACTAACGTAAATCTATTAACTATACAAACATAGCGCATTATCCTTCTGTGGTTTTGCTTAATAAATTTCAAAAGGGTAACTTCAGAAAATTCATTAAGCACGTCTATAATTCCAACCACCAACATATTTCATTTCTAAAACAACCATCTCCACGGAAGGTGGAAATTGCTTATAATTTGTGGTTGTTGTCATAGAGATAGTTCATTGCAATTAAATTCTCTAGTTCTACTCTAGTAATTCGGTGTAACTGAACATATTCCAGCACTGAAACGAAATTCTAGCAATCTAGAATATTCTGCTTCTCAGAAGTTTAGGTAAGCAAAACATGAAACCATAATTTTATTTAGTTAACATTCCGAAGCTTGATTTCCCGTATTCCATCTCATAGACTGGTTACAGAGTGGTTAAAATCATGAAACATTCATTCTGTTTCTTCCGTAGAACTAGCTAAAGTTTTAAAAAAATTCGCGTTTCTTCATATATAACGTAACGATATCTTAAATTCTTTTAAAATACCTTCCATGAACACGTTCTATCCCTTAAGCAGAAAATTCTAACTCTTTTTTAGTAATGATTGACGTTCGTTCTCCATAAAGTCGAAAGAATCGGTATAGCATGGATAAAATCCTTGAAGACAATTTCAATGCCTAGGTACTGTCTTGCAACGAATATCAAGTTTTCGAACTGAAATTTCTTTTATAAAATTTATTCTAAAAGAAACTTATTTAACAATGAAATATACTGAAACGGAAAGTCCTACCTGAGTATCTCCTAGCAGCTGAATAGTGAATGAAATTTCTTTATTAATCAGGCTATCTTACTGTCTTCCTGTGAATCTGGAGATAACATTTTGAGATATGAGCTATGATTGATTGGAAATAATGAGATTTTACAGTGAACTCCCGTATATGACACCCTCATTATAGTTCTAGTGATATAAATAGATCGGAGAGGAGTGATATCAGAAATAGACGGAAACGGTTTGTCAAATAAGGAAACTTGGCATTCTAATTAGCCACTTGTATGGCTATCTCCTAATGAGGGGAATATCACAATGTCGAAAATAAGCTTATGCAAGTATTACCCGCTTATACTGAGAGATGCATAGTTCATGAAAATAGCACATTAGATGGTAGCTGTATGTGTGGAGAAACATATTTTGTGTAAGCATATTTTAATTCTCCACACATATCTGTGTGGAGAAACAAACAATAATCAAATAAGCTCTTCAGTTTACTTATTTATTAATTAGTTCTACATGCTTTCTTTAAAATAAATAGCAATTTGTTAACTTCTTAATTGTTAATTTATGTTCCCATTGTCTAAACTGCCATTAATTTTCTTTTAATATCAGTAATTGAGTGAATTATATTAAGCTTAAAAGGGCTGTGGTCTTCTGCGTAATACCAGGTTAGAGAATCTATGTACATAAAAGTGCCGTCAGACTTAATCAGCATACTGAATGTTTGAAATAATTCAGTCTCTAATAAAATATTCTTCTCTTGATGTATTTAGGAGACATCTTCAAATTAATTTAACATAAAATAAACCTACTCTTTTTATAATGCATTTCTCTCGCCTTCTTCGCATGCCTTCGTGGTGTAGTGGTCAGCAAGCTCGGCGCGTATTCGAGAGGTACGTGGTTCGATTTCCGGCTAGGGCACTGCCCGTTTTTCATCTCTCCTGCTTTAAAAAAATACCTAATGTCTCTACAATTTTACAAAATAATAGTGAAGTTACTTGGAGAAGATAACAAGAAAATATTCTAAAATATGTTCCCAATAATGTAGAAAAATAAGTTATTCTTTTCGTAAATTACAAATGTTACTCAAATATTGTCTTTTACCTAACAACTGAAAAATCAGCAGATCCATGAATGAAATAACTTCTGTTTCATGCATTCATCATCCTGAGAGTCTATTATGAAACAGCTCTTTGCATAAAATCTAAACTTTCAACAAAATGTAATTACAGCTAAATTATAATTACATTTAAACTATGCAGTAACATTTTATAAATACAATGTACCTATAGTTATTGTATAGTTGCGTTTATAATACAATTGTAGTCATGGAAAGATAATTACACTAGTTATCGATTGTAATTGCAGTGTAAGGGTATGCTTTGTAACTGTATGATTTATTCAGCTGTAGTTAAAATTTTATTTTAATTCTAGGTACATTGTAACTGCTCAAATGCGATTATATTGTCAATGTAATAACAGATTAATTGTATAATCTAATTGCAGTTACAATGTAGTTGAAAATGCAAATCAAATTACATTTTATTGTATTATGATTCAGAAGGTGAACGATAGCCAAGCCCCCTTTAAGCGTCCAGGTTAGCAAATCTTCCCAAGTTTCTTTATTAATTTATTATACAGATTAGGAATGTAGATATTTAATATCATTACCTAAATAGACATGAAATATTCACTTCACTTTGGATGCGTTAAGTTTATATTTGATGCCTTAATTCAAAATATCGCAAAGTGTTTTAATTTTTAGTATATTTTCAGTATATATACTGTAAGGATGTTATGTTAATTAAGCAGTTATTATGATTTAAACCTTAAGTATAATTTCTTGTTTTTATAATCCTTATCAGAAGGCAAATTATCTATTTGAGTACTTACGCTGAGGTTTCTAAAAGTTTCAGAGTTTGAGCTTTTGGCAGCTCCGCTCACACTTTATGTGATATCGCTAGTTCTACCAGAGATTACTCCGTCTTTAGCCTCTTTCTGTCTTCGACATTAAAACTCGCCATTTAAAACATTTGAAGCAGCTTAAGTAGACCATTTTGTGTTATATCTTACCACGTTATTTGAAACTGAATTTCAATTTATCTTATTTCAAATACCAGGAAGTTATGGAGTTTTTTTTTATGCACAAGCGCTGCTTTCAGTTTAATTCAAAGATTTAATAAAAAGGTTAATTTAACTTTCACAGGACTTTCTTATCTGAAATAAAGGATAGAGCAAGAACTCGCCGGTTGGTCTAGTAGGGCCTGAAAGACATTGCTTTAAGCTTCTATACAAGTAAAACCCGACAACTTCAGCCAGTCGACAACCAGTCGAGAGATATGTCTGCTGAATACTAGTTGTTTGATCTGGTTTCAAATCCCAGTAAAGGGATAAATGATTAGGTTGGGTGTTTTCATTCTTTTTCCTGAATGTAAAGTGAACCATGTTTCCTTAAAATGTCCTCTAGGAAGTTATCCATCTCCTTAGGCAGCTTGTTCTCATGTTGCCAAAATACAAATAAATCGAATATCCTAACATTAGTTTTCCTAAGTTACAGTGCGATTGTATTGAAATATATACACAGGAAGAAAATCAAGTTTGATTCATTTCACCTCACTTCAACTTTGCAAGGAAAACAAATTTATTTCCGTTCAAAAACTATCCTTCATTTTACCTGACTGTTCCTTTCTCAGAAATTTTTGAAACCTAAAATATGAAACATTTCTTCTGAATGCTCGTGGGTTTAATTATATACAAACAGGTGAAAGAATATAAAGCAATCTTATTATTAAGACTATTATTAATAAAATCTATCCCATACGGACATCAATATTTTATTATTTTTTCACGAACACTCGTGAAGACTATTTCAATGAAATAGAGCCTTGATTTGTATATACTAATCTATTTCCAATACTCCCCATTTATTGCTTCACGCTTGTGGTGAATTATCTAAATACATGCTGTATATAAATATAGTACACGCCTGTGAATATAAAACTGAGAAGATTTTCAATTCCTTTGTCCGCATTCCTTTTACCTTAAATATTTTGCTGTACTGCCTCAGTAACTGCGAGAGGTACTGCAAATGCGCGAAACTTCGGAAAACAATGAACATCACATGAAACAGTATACTTGTGAAACACATAATTACAGTTAAGTTTAATCTCTAAATTAGCCGAGTAATGGTATAAAGACCTTATTTTACTCTAACCAATTTAGTTCAACTTTCCTTTCCCTTCTGATTTCCGCTTCCTGCCGGAATGTAAATTTTAATGATGTAGTATGCAAAATGTGTGTTCAGAAGCGGTATTTTAGCTGCGTTTCTTAGTTCCAAGTTTATGCTGCGTGTTTGAAATGAGCTGCCTAGTTGGCGTTAAACACCTTTCAGATTATACGGATATTCTAAGCTCGACTTTGTTGCGTTCAGCCGATTTAATTGATTAGATAACTAAGGAGCCAATCTTTAGCCATTCTAATTTATTGATTTGTTACAATTTAGTTTAGCCACAAGTGGTGGTGAATTGTGAGCACCGAGTGCGTGTATCTTGTCAAATTTTGTTTGCAATTAATGCTTCCAAAAAGACAGAGACTCTATAATAGCACCAGCATTAAATAAAACAATAGTTAAATATTTTACACTATACAATGCATTATATACTGTACTAAAAACTAAAATAATGAGAAATATATTGTATAGCTCAGTTTCTTTCATATAGTGAAGATGCAAGATTCTAACATGTTAACCACGGATAAGAAATAAAGATACGCAGTCCTTCTACTGCATAGTGCAACATACTGTTCTTAAAGAAGTTGGAAATAAAACCATTAATTTTCATAGTCTTCTGATATTTCAAAAACTTGTAAGAATTACCATTCGTAAGTTTGATGGTTCTTATTGCTCTAAATAAAACTTTAAAGAGTAGGAGACCTATAAGAAAGGTAGGAGAACTTCTTACTATGGAGAACAGATAAATGCTATAGTCAAGAGCTGGAAGTAAATTTAAAATGATCTACTAGTACAACATAGCAAGTACCTACTTGCTATGTTAGATAAATGCTATACTATACAGATGCTATACTATGCAGATAAATGCTATACTATACATATATAACCACGATTCCCACAATCATACTTATGATCATTAATCAAGCTAATGTAACTTAAAAATGGAATGTAAGCTCAAAATTTGAAGAGATTCCTATAACCTGATAATGTGCAGGAGACTCTTCAAAGACCAATTCCATTTCACGTATTTATTAATATCGGTCGAAAGCGAAAGTACGGATGTTTGAAAACGTAATATTGGGCCTGTTTCGAACTGTTGTGTTTTGCGTATTTTTCGAATTCCTGCCGCTTCGTTTGCATTTTGAAACCTAATAAATCTCGTAATTTTTTTTCTGTTGCACTTAACCGCTGGTACTGAATCAGGTGATACAGAAGCATCACTATATTCTGTTTACTTTTTTCCCCAGATAATATTAATATTTATATTTATTATTGTTTTTCAAATATAATTCCTTATATATACATATAAACATTATTTCTATTTATTATTAGCTTATTTATTCAGATATCTTCTTTTATAACATTTTTAGATAATATCATCATTTGTGAAGTGTTGCAGAAAAAATATGTGCTATATGCCAGAAAAAGTTTTAGGTATTATGAAAAATATTACAAAAACATTTCCTTTGATTATAACACTTTTATTATTATGTACCCCCTAAAACATCATTCTTCTTTTTTCTAAAGTATTTAAAAAGAAATAATATTTTCAAGTATTTAAAACAGTAAAATTAGTATAATTAAGCTTTGTACCTTAATTTAAAAAACTTGAACTACAAAATGCATAATATTATGCTTTGCGCGTAAGCATATTAAATTAGAAGCATAATTTATTAAAATTTAAAATGTGATTTCAATTTACAGTTTCAATTACAGTTTATTTCTTTAAACCGTAAAATGACGTATTACAAATATGTTAACCTGTACTTTATGTGCTTTCTTATCATATGTCAAATTTGAATTTCAGATTAGTTATTATTCAGTTACTAAGTATTTTTACTTCCTTGTATGAAGCAAAAAGGAGGTATTGTAATCACGAAACATTTCGAGTATCATATTTCAACGAAAATAGTATTTATTTTGACAGCTATCGAATGCAATTTAACGATGTTTTTGAGTGGCATTCGTACGTAAGAACAACATAAAGGACTCTTTTTCCAAAAAAATTATAAAACTGATTTAAAAGGGATTCTGAAGAGATTTCTCCGTGGCGTCTGGCGTACGTACATATGTACGTATCTTTGTATGTATCTCACATAACCCCAAAACGAGTACACTCAAAACTTTGAAATTTCGTATATAGGACTGCTATAATGTCTAATAAACAATTATAACATGTAGTTGTGCACGTTCTATTTTGGTTGCAATCGGCCTCCCCAAAAGTATATAAATTTATGCATATATATATATATATATCCACTTTGTTACTCGGCTCAGTGAGCTCAGTTTTTTTATTCTTATATGTTGGTAAATTGGGCAATTTTTGCTCTAAGAATGATTCACTTATCTTCCGGTTAAGGTTTTTATGCCTTTAGTAAAATTGCGTGCAAGATTTGTAGAATTATCAACAATTTAAAAGTTGCTTAAGTTCGGCTAAGCCTAATCATTTTTCTCGTGGCGGATAAATTCTTTTACATTTGAAATTTAGGAGAATATTGGGTATGTTGCCAATCTAGAGAAACTAAGCTTCGCAACAACAAAGATAACGCCTTAATTTTATTATTGCAAATTAAATCATGCTTAATCCATTCCGTAATTTATTCAAGGAAAAAGGGTTTAAGGTTTACTTCGTAATTTTTGATGCAGATATTTTGAGTTTTTATGTATTTTTGCCTTATCACGAATTGAGAACTGAATTAATTGGATGAGAAATACTAAATCGTCTGTGAAAAACTGTTTCTGGTTTTCGTTTACTTCATTTTTCTTTTGTGTGCGCATGTGTGTGTGTGTGTTAAATTTCTTTTACACATCGTTTCAGATTTAGTATAGTATTTGAATAGAACATGTGGCAACGATTAGGTAATTCTCCAGATGATATACAGAGTATTTGTGCATTCTGATGAGTTATAAAATCAATCAGATCTAACATTGTTAAGTGAAGAATCAGCACCAGTCGAAATAACCACTGAAATAAGCACCAGTCGCCAGAGTGTCGCTGTGGTAAACAAATATATTGAATTTTAAAAAGTGCATTTATTCTATTGTGGTTTATGCGCTATCGATGAAGTAGATTTAATTCAATCCAATATGATTAGTATCCAATAAGTTAAGTTTAAATGAAAGTTAATAGTTAAAATGAAAAACAAAATGCGTATAATTTAATATTCCGTAGAAGGAAGTGATGTGGTGTACACATCAGAGCTTTCCTTTCGGGTATGTAAACATATATGTTGATTAGAGTCATTATACGTACTTCTGTTAAAAGGACTGACTACATTTTGTCTAAAAGATTATTTCACTTTTAAAAATCGCCATTTTACTTTTAACAAAGCCTTACTACCTGCCTTCTATGCTATGAAATAGAACTTTAAATTTCAAATTGCATTGAAATACAAAGGTTGGGCAACAGTTTATCACAGCACATATAAAAAACTAGAAAACCCGTCGGTCATACGAAATGACAGCTGTTCTAGATATTATAAATTCTGATTAAAATGATTTGTGCAAAGGTGTCTGCTAATTCAAACTGAATTACCCAGGGCAGGCGGCGAAGACGCCCCTTTGCTTACTGCCCCACGGGGTTTCCCCTTCTTTTGCTCAATTGCTTAAAGTAGAATGCAGTGAAGGAAATCACTGACGGTACATTTCTTTCTTTGCTCAGTGGTTTCTTTTTCTCGAGAAAGCCGTTTTTGTGCAGCTTTAGCTCCTTTTCTATCCTCTTCAGTGCTGTATTTTCTAGGAGGCATTCTTAAAAGAAATTACGTTAAGACGTAGTTTTTATGTAAATGCCAATGCAAATGATTAGATGATTGCCAATGCAAACAAATGTTCACCTTCCCCCTGATACGCTCAATTTGCATTAAGCCTTAAATTGTTTCAAAAACAGATGATTGCTAATGCAAACAAATGTTCACGTTCCCCCTGACACGCTCAGTTAGCGCTCAGTTGTAAACCATTTCAAAAACAGATGACTGGTAATGCAAACAAATGTTCACGCTCCTCCTGACACGCTCAATTTGCGTTCAGCTGAAAATTTAGTTTAAAGTACAATGTCGGAATAAAATCGGGCAAAATTTTAAACTCTTTACGCGAAAGGATATTTAGCATAGGAGTTGGGTAAACCTATCTCATGAGATGTACTACGCACAACTCGTTAGTTGATTTCGTCTCCTTTAATTTCTCAACGTTTGCAAGTTCCTAGGTAATTCATATGTAAATATAGTTAAATGCATAATCAGCAACAATTGTATGAATTAAATATATTTCAATACCATGATAATTTAATTAAAACAATGGTAACTATTGTGATAAAATTTATTTTAGTATTTGATTTACTTCACCTCATTGGCTAGTACAGTTACGCAAGCAACTATCGGCGACAAAAAGACACTTAAGCCGCGTATAATAAAGATATTAGGCATATTTAAATTGTGCAATACTCTTTTGCAAAAATCTAAAGAGAGAAGCTATGTCGGAGTAATTTGAATACAGGGCAAGTCCATTTAACATTGAGTAAATGAGTATGTAGGTAACTTGGCGAGATATCGCCAAGCTGACAAAGATTTCGGTGACTTATTTTGCTGCCAAATTTGGCAAAAAATTGTCAAAAGTTGCCAAACTTAGTGATATTTTGATCTGGTCCTTGCACCAATGCTTGTATGTATGGAACGTCCATGCATGTATTAAAACTGAATAAATTGACCACTATGTTAGCTGTAACCGTAATTCGACTCTCGTATTGTCTTCCAGTAATTTCAAGAAGCAGGAAGTACTAGAAATATCTATACGGTCGGTTGAAAACTATATAAGGCCAGAGAGAGAGCATATGCTCTGAGCTAGTGTTTGTTGTTACTGTTGCGAGTTGTTAGTTCAGCATGAGATCAGATTAGCTTTCTCTCTTTAGATGCGCTTTGCATTGCATTTTGTTTAACGGTCTTAGTACTTTAAAGTGTAATTACTGATTATACTTTCTGATACTGTGAATACCTGTGCGAGTATTTCCGTGAAAAATTCCAGAATTTTGAAGGTTTTCTTAAGTAATAAGTTTTATTAATCTATAACCTAACTTCTGTACATTCGATCTATTACGAGCCCGTACGCACGCAGCAATATTTTAAATAATAAATATAAATATGTAGAAAGTTATATTCTTTTGGATGATAATGCGCATTTCTAACAGAAGATAATAAGCTCCATCGGTGAAAAAAGGTGTTAAAGTAAAAAAGGTGTTAAAGTTAGTAACTTCATGGTAAAATACCTCCATAAACATTCCCAAGTAATAAACTGTGGTAGATTTCAAAATTTTCAACTACAAAAAATTAATAATTTTTCTATAAATATTCTTTAAAATAATTTTTTTAGTTTAAAAATGCTTATAAATGCCAAACCATGAGTATATGCCTCAATAAAAATATTTTTGAATTGGAAGTATATGTGTGCACTCAAAAATAATGGCAAGATAAGGATATTTGTTGGCATTGCATTCTTGCCTTCATTACTTGTATGCCTTTCCCAACTTTATATAATTAACGTATTTTAAAATACATATAACAAATTTTCAAAAACTGTTTTAAATTTACCGTTATAGATGTAATGAAATAATGCACGCATCCACGTCTCTTTGTTTATATGATTCACATTATTTCAGTTGTTTTCAGCAAATCATTTACGGTCAAACAACTAGATAAAAGAAGGGGAATAAAATTATATATAAGACTTACGGCCCTTCAGTGCTAAAACTGATGTAGTCTGGAAAGTTTTTAAAGATTTATTCACAAACAAATCTCCAATAGTCTATACAGTGGCGGTTACTTATCAACAAAAGCTAAAAGAGAAGCAATTCGGAAGTTCACAAGAAATCTTCTGATCTAAAAAAAAGCTATAAATCCGACTTTACAAGAAAATGACAACAAAAATTAAAGTGCCTGGAAATGAGTTTTGTTTCGAAAGAAAGTTGATTTTTCTGCCAACCATTTTTTTAAATAAATAAATAAGTAATTGAACTTGCGTTTTTAAGTTCTGATGACTGAAAACTTAAACTTTTTTTCCTTTATGTACTTAGTCATCTATCGCTTTATTCTTCTTTTTAGAAAAAAGCAAATTTTCCATTTAAAGTTCAAATTGTTTTCAAGACAGAATTCGTTCAAGCAAAAGTGCGATGCTCTTTAAATCATAGTTTTTATTTTTATGAGTACTTATTCCATTAATTGACCAAGCAAATACGGGTATCCTCTAAAGAAAACTAGAGAAAATTTGCCATTTGGCGTATTTGCTGAAAGCTTCAAAGCTCTGAAATTTTTTTACAAATTACTTCAAAACAAACATACTTCCTTATCTTATACTTATTTTTATGCTCTCCTAAATTAAAATACATCTGTAATGTAATTTGAAATAATACTGCAAATCTATCAGTCTACTTAAGCAAAAAATATGATGTGTACACCACATGACTTCCTTCTACCGAATATTAAATTAAGAGCATTTTGCGTTTCATTTAAACTTTTTGGATTGAATTAAATCTACTTCGTCGGTAGCGCATAAACCAAGATAGAATAAATGCACTCTTTAAAATTCACTATATTTTTTTACCTTAGCAACACTCTGCCGCTAGCTTCACTTAACAGCGTTACATCTCATTCATTTTATAACCTGGAATGCGCAGAAATTATTTGTATAATCTGAAGAATTATCTAATCGTTGCCCCATGTTCTATTCAAATACTTCAGACGATTCAATATTTCTCCTTCATTTAATTCAGTTCTCACTTCGCGACAAAGCAAAATACATAAAAACTCAAAATATCGACATTAAAAATTACGAAGTAAATGTTAAACAATTATTTCCTCGAATAAATTCCAAAATGGATTAAGCATGATTTAATTCGCAATAATAAAAGCAGGCGTTATCTGTGTTGTTGGAAGCTTAGTTTCTCAAGATTGGCAACAAATCCACTATTCTGCTAAGTTTCAAATGTAAACAAATATGGCTGCTATGGCCAAAAACATTAGGCTCAGCTGTACTTAAGCAACTTTTAAATTGTTGATAATTCTACAACTACAACATTCAGGTTAACTAAAGGCATAAAACTTTAACCGGAAGATAAGAACAACATAGCTCAATCATTTTTAAAGCAAAAAATGCACGATTTACAAACATATAAGAATAAGGAAACTGAGCTCACTAAGCCGAGTAACACAGTGGATATATATATATATATATATATATATTTGTATACTTTTGGTGCGGCCGATTGCAACTAAAATAGGGGGTGCAGATCTACATGTTATAATTTAAATGAGTTTTATAATTTTTGGGGGAAAACGAGGCCTTTACTCTGACCTTACGTACAGATGTTCCTCAAAAACATCGTTAAATTGCTTTTGATAGCGGTCAAATTGGATATTTTCGTTGAAATATCATACCCGAAATAAATAATTCAATACTTCCTTTTTACTTCGTACAAGAAAGTAATAAAAATATCTATAGTATAGTTTAAGTGGCACTGTAAATTCAAGAAAATATTAAAGAATGGAATTATAAGAGGGAATCGAGACTGGACATTTATTTAGTTTTTAATTTTCCCGTCATATAGATAAAATTCGCAGTTACACATTAGCCGAACCAGTCGACAGCAAAGTATTTTATGCTGTTTTTAAAGACAGCTTTCATGTTTCCTTGAACGTTATTTGCTCGGATAAAATTCATCTGCATACATTCTCTAAAAAAAATGTATGGCGATACTGCGAGTACTTTGTAAAACATTAAACCTTTTGTAAATTCCTCTTGGGTTTTCCATATCCTACTTAATTTTTATGCTAGCTGATGTGCATTTTAATCCGCCCAATACCTTACACCTTTAGAGTTCGAAAATGTTAAAGAAAATAAGCACCAGTTGTCACTCCAAGCAGAAGGAGGATTTTCCAACATGTGTTACAAAATATAATCTTATAAGGTTAGCACACCTTCGTGGTGTAATGGTCAACACGCTCGACGAGTATTCGAGAGGTCCGTAGTTCGAGTCGTGCGAGGACAATGCTCATTTTCAACATCTTCTGCTTCCAAAATAGACTAATGTCTGTACAGGTGCGCTCCAACTAAAAAAGGTTTTGGATGATGATTCTCCACCACCAGGATTTGGCGACTGGGTCTCTTAATTCCTAGTCGCCCTTTAAAAAGGGGAGTATAAAAGGTATTTCTCTTGCTTCTTTGCATGGCTTCGTGATGTAAGGGCCAGCACGCTCGGCGCGTATTCCAAACGTTCGTAGTACAGGTCCCGGCGAGGGCACTGCTCATTCTTCAAGTCTTCTGCCTCTATAATGACCTAATGTCTCTACACTCTTTGATTTCGTTAACAGCTGATCAATCGCAGTTCGAAAATTATCTGACTTCAAGAATATTAAATTGGCCTGAATCATATATAACGTGCTAATCAAGTCATTTCGTGTAACTTGCTGCCAAACGAATAATCGCACAAATATTAATTTGTGCAAAATGTGACATATACAAGATAAATTCATGGAATTCACTGAAACTAATCAGTTTATAAAAATTGTATTTTCTGTGCGGGTTCATATGGCAAATATCTATTTCTTATGTATTTCTATATAGAATTTCTTGAACCAGCAGTCTTCGTAATAATATATGCAATACTGTTCTGGAATGCAGGAAGTAATTTCCTCTGAGGAGCAATGATCACAACTCAGCCAGATGCTGTATCTAATATTCTATAGTAATGAGGTATGTGACATGTTTTATCTCATTGTGGACCTTACATGAAGGTATTGTAATAGGAATAAGCTTTATTAAAGCAGCACTGATGTTTACCTGTAATATAACCTCCGAAGGTAAATGTTTACGAAAATGAATACTATATATTTAGGAAATGAGAGTAATAAAACGGAATTCCTATTGACGCAAAATGTTGAGTGATTGCGAATATGTAATTTGTGACATCGAATTATGATACTAATACAGTTACAAATAATTTCTTTGATATTCTAATAGGTATAAAGTATTAGAGTATATTTCTGGATGAATGTCATTTCAAATCTGAGTGTAGACAGACGGATAGAGATAAAGTTTTAAGAAACAATTTCAGTTCGTCACTGATGGTAAGTTGGCTTTTATTTATCCTTTGCACCAGGAGGATAAAATAATTTCACGATCTAATTCACAGAGTTCCCCAAAACCTAATTCGACGCTATTTAGTAAACAATTTTTTTAATATGGACTGTCTACAAAATAGGTTCGTAGCACGTATTATTGCATTTTATGCACATTGCATATTTAAAACTATTTTACTTTTTTAACCTTATTTTGATGAATGAGGCTTTGGTAAACAACGTTTATATTGTTACAAACGAATTCTCTGAATGTATTGCTGCCTCGGATGCAACCTTTGTGTTTTATCATATTAAATTTCTTTATTATTTCATATATATATGAATAAATGCAAGTAAAAACAGTTCAAAAACCTAATCTGTTTATATATTTATACGAGGGTTGCTATTTATATTTCTGGCCTATAATGAAACAACAAATGTTTATGGTCGAAACTGATATCATTGGTTTCCAAAATATTCTCCATGAAGATCAATACAGTTTTGCATGTGTTTGAACCCATTTTCGAAACAATGTATTTAAATATTTGTAATCGTTTTCGCAAACAGTAAGAACGTACCTCAACGCGAATTCGGACACTGTAGAATTTAAATTTTAAAAAAGCTAAAAGCGGCCAGTTCGGCAAAATGCACGTTTGTTGAATGTTATAAATGCTAAGATTAACTTCAATAATTTATACAACTTTTAAGATTTCTTACTGTTAGTAAGAAAGGCAAGAGATGCTCCTGGTGCCACTGAAGGCTAAAATTCATAGCAATATTCAGTAAAATCTCACCAAAGTGAATTTTTATTTCTAAAACTTATACTGTTGAATTAAAATCCCAAAATTCAACTAAAAAGGCAAAAGTAAACTTAATGTACAGACGTTCTAAAAATTTAATCAGTTTAAATGTTACATAAAAATAGACTACAGTCTAATTATAAATACTAAAAGATCCACTACTAAAGACTAAATTATTCTTATAAACTGATGGAAAATGGCGGCCAAGGGTATGAGTGCGGAAAGCATCAGACGAAATGGGATGGAGTCAAAAGGTAGACTAGGTTGTTAAGTAAAATGCTTTGGCCTTAAAACTCGGGAGAAATTAGCAATTTGTGATTGATCTCTGTAACAAAGAATATACAGGGTGATTACAAATTGTTTTTACAAATTAAAAGGAGTAATAGTACCCATCCAGATAAGCAATAATTATCATAGAACATAGGGTCGCATTCTACTCTAAGAGGTAGAAAAGAGGAATATTAGAATTCCAACTTTAACTTACAACGGTGTTGGGAAAGCGAATGAACAGAACCAAAAGTTGCGCAATCAGATTTATTGTTTACTAAAAAACTCACAGAAAGTGCTCAAAATGCCGACCACTGGTGTCACTGCACAGTTGACATCGGAGAAGGGACGACTAGAGCAACCACTCAAAGATTACTAGTTTCGTGTTAATTTTGTCCGCGGCAACGACGATTCTCGCCACGAGATCTTTAGCTGAGTCCAAAGGCGTCTCGTGCATTAAAGACTTCATGTGCCCCCCCCAGAAGAAAAGGTCCAAGGAGTAGTGTTCCGGTGAGCTAGGAGACCAAGCCACAGGTCCGCCACGTCCAATCCATCGTGTGGGATATGTGGCATTCAAACTTACGGACCGTGACAGAAAAATGACGTGCATAAATCGCATTTCTCTCTGGATGGGAAGCGGAACAGCCTGCAATAAGCTGGAAAGCACTTGTTCCAAGAATATACGGTATGTTGCGCCGGTCAAATGGTTTGGCATCATGTAACAGCCTACGAAATTGTCATCTAGGATACCAGGCCAAACGTTCACAGAAAATTTCTACTGGTGTTTATAAGGGGTAGTGCAGTGGAGATTGCTGCCAGACCAACATTCAGCAGATTGTGCATTGTTGATTGTGCTTGTTGAAAATGCCTTCTCTTCTGAATGTTGCCTCATCACTAACTAATATTAATGCAGAAAATCGTGAATCGTTATTCTTCTTTCCAAACAGCCACCGCGCAAAGTCTGTCCGGCAAAGATAATCATTTGTGTCCAAAGATTGCACATTTTGCACGTGTTAAATGTGCGTGCGTTCCACGTGTTAAATACGCCACACCATTTTCTGGGAAATACCCATTTCGTATGCCACCGCTCGCGTATTTGTGGAAGTAGCTGCTTCAAATCTAGTCAAAAACTCGCTCTTCTATTTATGACGTTCGTACATTTCGCGTCCTGCATTGCTTTTTGAGATAGAAAAAAACCGTTTCTGACTGAAAAGACTGAAAAGTTGGATGACTTGGAATCCGTCGTTTGGAAATCGCTGTTCGTATAATCTTCGTGCTTCTCGTCCATTCCCTTTTGCTTTACTGTAGGTGAGGTGAATATCTGCCAATTCCCCGTAAGTGTACTCCACCATAGCATTCACGAAAAGTTTCGAACGATGTTATCAAGGTAATACTGAAGCGATGATATTGTGCCATTTTCAAGGACACCGTTTGCTCTGATTGGCTTTCTCCGGTACCAACTAACAGCAAAATGATGTTTCTTAGTGGAAATTTGCATACGGTTAACTTACGATAGCCTTAGTCTCCTTGTGTTTCCTCGACGCGTTTCTTTTTTCCTCTTTTCTGCCTCTCAGAGTGGAATGCGACCCTATGTTCTATGGAAATTATTGCTCCTCTGGACGGGTAATATCGCCTCTCTTAATTTGTAAAAGCAATTTAGAATCACCTTGTATAATACTTGTGATTATGGCTATTAATACAGATAAACAGCCTGGTATGAAGGTAAGGAAGATGAAAATAGCAGGATAAAATAAAAAGGTCTTCACATAAAATCGGCTACTATTGCATCTTTATGAAAATATAAATCAGCCCTAATTATTAACAATTAAGAAACCGGGAATGTATACAGAAATTATACACATGAAAAATACACAGTCCAGTCACATTAATGTGACCATCTGTCAAAAGCCAGAATAACCACCTTTCGCAGAGCGGACTGCTGCGAGACGTGCAGGAAGAGAGTCACATAGGTCCCTGAAGGTGTTCTCTGGGATGTTGAGCCATGCCGACTCTAATGCCGTGGCCAGCTGCGCTAGATTACGCGGTTGAGGATCCATGGCGCGAACAACTCGATCGAGATGGTCCCACAGATGCTCGATTGGGTTTAAGTCAGGTGAGTTTGCTGGCCAGGGGAGGACGGTAAACTCATCCTGGTGCTCTTCGAACCACGCACGTACACTGGCAGCTGTATGGCACCTCGCATTGTCCTGCTGGAAGATGCCATCATCCTGAGGAAAAACAATGCGCATGTAGGGGTGAACATGGTCCGCAAGGACAGATGCGTACTTGTATTGATCCATTGTGCCTTCCACAATGATCAGTGAACCTAGAGAATGCCAGGAAAACATTCCCCAGACCATAATGCTCCCGCCTCCAGCTTGGACCGTTCCGGCAATGGTTGCAGGGTGGTTCCTTTCAGAGGTTTCACGCCTTATACGCCAACGTCCATCTGTCCGATGGAGCATAAAACGCGATTCATCCGAAAACGCAACCTGTCGCCACTCAGTGGACGTCCAGCTGCTGTACTGGCGTGCAAATTCTAGCCTTCGCCGTCGATGAACAGCAGTCAGCATAGGTGCACGAACCAGGCGTCTGCTTCGGAGGCCCAGACGCAGCAATGTTCGCTGAATAGTACTTTGGGAGACACTTTTGGTAGCCCCTTGGTTCATTTTGGTGGTCAGTTGCTCAACGGTAGCCCGTCTATCTGCCCGAACGCATCTCCGCAACCGTCGTTCGCCTCTGTCATCTATGGCCCGTGGTGCACCACATTTGCCACGTCGCTGATTTTGGACAGTCCCATTTTGCCATGCACGGTACACTTTTACCACGGCGGCACGCGAACAGTTCACAAACTCAGCCGTTTCGGAAATGCTTCCACCCTTGGCCCGAAAGCCAATGATCATGCCCTTTTGGAAGTCGGATAAATCGCTTCGTTTCTGCATTACGCCAACGATTGAAATGTTTTCCGAAGCCCTCACACACCCTTTATATACGCTCAACTGCACTGTGCTGCCACCTGCCTTCTGTGATTGGTTATTTAACTCTGACATGGAAAGTACGTGGTGGTCACATTAATGTGACTGGACTGTGTAAAACCTAATGGCATTATTTCCATATCTCTAGCTCTAATTACTTTACCTTGCTTTATTCTTCTAGAGGTATGTAATAAAGCAATCATTACGTAATAAAATGTACTTCAGATATGGTACTTAATGTCTGCTTTTTAAGAGAAATATTAAAGTAATTAATTTTTATTTTATTTTCTGTATAGGTACTGACTAATAAGAGCACCTGTTCTTGTACTTAACTAACTTCTGTACATATATTATTCCTGATTCTATGTAGCTGATTATGTAATAGTGGTAGCTATGATTTTTTTGGAGATGTCTGAATTGCAGTTAATTAATTTAATTGTGGCAAATTTTAAAAATCTCTTCTTTTATCATAAAGTCTAATTTTGTTGTAATCAATATTAGGCAAATTCAGGAAAATAAATTTTTAAGTGGTATTAGTTGCACGACTGATTTCATTCCATTCACTGCATTCGCTGCCGTTTTCTGCAAAGCTAGCTCCCTTCATCCGGACTTGTAATCAATATTAGGCAAATTCAGAAAAATAAATTTTTAAGTGGTATTATAGTTGCACGTCTGATTTCATTCCCTTCACTGCACTTTCACTGCCGTTTTCTACAAAGCTAGCTCCCTTCATTCGGACTTGCGAACAAAATTAGAATCAATAGCAGGGTTTAAACAGGCTGAGAAGCACAATCTCCACGTGGATTAGCTGGTCTGTCGGTGTAGTAAAGTAATGCGGTATTAATTTTGTTTAGTATTGTGCTTTTAAGGTAAATAACGTCTTTTTTAATTGTGTACTTGTCTCAAAATTATTAATTTCAATAATAACATCAATATACCTGAAGGTACGAATACACAAAATTGCCAAGTGATTTTGGAAAGGAAGTTCATATGAGAAAAAGTTACAAATTTGAGATGAAAATCTGGAACTCACTGGTATCTCATTGATTTGTTGAACAATATAATCTTTACGCTGAATATGGTTATAAAAAAGTGTGCAATTAAGGAAACTTTTCAAGTGCTCTCCTGTAATTTCTCTCCGTATTTCAGAAACATTTTTAACCAGAAATAACGGACTGTTGTAAATTTCTGTTAAAGGAAATGAGGGGCAAAAGTTCTCAAAATCGTATCAGTTCATTTCTTTAATTTCTAGATTTTAAGTGCATAAATTACTGGAATGTTGTTGAATGTTTTCATTTGCTGAAGTGAAAATTATTGAATAAATCTTCTTGCGTTTGAAAACAAAAATGTAGTCAGTTATCTTCTTCTAATTTTTAGCGTCATTCGAAATGAGTCCGAATTTTTCCTGGAGATTTGTGGAACTTTGGTAATGCATATACGGTAGAAAAAATGTTGCAGTCTGCAAAGACCAAAATCTTGAATTTACTGTGAAAAGCCATCAGCTTGTTTAGAATAAAGAGAACGCTCGTTTTAGTTATCTTATAAGAGTAAGCTTAAGTTTGATAATCATTAAAACAGACTCTTTCCATTCTAAAAATGTCGTTATAGTAAGATTAATTTTATAGCTAGGCTTAACAATAATTTTATTTACGTTCTTTTCAATGTTGTTCAAGCAATACTTGTTGTTAACTCTGGATACTGGTCTAAATTTAATTTCAAATTTCATAAGCTATCTCCATTTTAGGTCCATAACAATATTTTGATTCTCCATAATGATATGGTATCTACATACGGAAGAATTTCAGGTATATAGCACCGACTTAATTTTTGAGATAATTAATGACTCCCTGATGAGTCTGTCTCCAACATTAAATTATGAATAATTAAATGCAGTTTGTTTTAAAATATTTATTACATAAGAGAAATTTTAAATTCTTTTATCAAATTTTTAAAAAAATTCAGTAATTTTTATTTTGTGTACTTTCAGATACTTTTTTTTCAGTAAAATTTCTACTTTATTTGATAAATGTTTTTACTAGTTACGATAGTCGTTTACCCACGCATTTTAACTTTACCGGATAGAATAACCGTTAATTATTAAAAAATTAAATTTATTGAATTTCACCTGGATTTCTCTGAATTTTCACTCTGAAAGTTCTAAAGTTTTCTCAACATTTTAAATAA
>KK119986.1:178318-191468 GCA_000611955.2 Stegodyphus mimosarum
TATATATATATATATATATATAGGTGTATGTGTGTGTGTGTGTTTGATGATTTAGAGTATACAATGCGAGAAGATCCAAATTAATTCAACAGTCATAAGTGGAATGGTGATTCCGATACGAAGTATATCGACGTAGCTGTAATCAACTGTAGCCATCACAAAGATTTAATATAAATTTTTATTTATTTTCAAGGCGTTAAAAATTCTTTGGAAGCTCGTTTTGCAGTCATCACGTAGCGCAATGAATGCAATCTTAACCGTACAATTTCATATAGGTATATCATATCTTAAGCAAATTAATGTACTGCAGCGCAGAGAATATTGGTTAGGCAGGCAAAAGAAGCAAGAAAATGATAAAATTAAGCAGCTGGTATATTTAATAACCTCGGAAAGCTTTCTTTGAATTCTGCTCAGCGATTGGGCAAGAGCTTTGTAATGCAGAGACAATGACGACGCAAAATGGTGCAATACGGATCCTTGAAATGTGGATGTGTTAAAATTAAAAATTTAAAGGGCTATTGCCAATTAAGTTAGATATTTGTTCCAATTAAATTTATTTTGCGAATAACTTTTCTTCATATTCTTATATCTTACATGTGTTATATATATACGTATATATATAATCCTTGATATTCGATTCCTGATTTATTAATGAAATATAAAAATTTTTATTTTTTATGCTCTCCCGTTTCTCCAAAGGTGTCGAAAGGCTTAAAAACAAACGTTTGAAACAGCTGAAAGTGTTTTATTGTGATCGATCTCCAGGGTTATTATCTCTGTCTACGAGTATGATTTACTCACTGCGAAAATTTCATTTTGCCACTATCGAGCAGTTGGCTGTTAGCTGCATCGAAATACAGTCACTAAAGATACCAAGCGGCTGTTATCGACAGTGATGGTAAATCCAGTCAATGACTACGTCATCCGCTTCACAAGATAGAAGCAACGTTTTTATTGATATCTATTATCCATTTTTCGGATAATAGACAATTTCTTTTTTGAATAACAAGCAATATTGAGAACTGCTTCTCATAGCACGCTTCAAAATTGGATGTGCTTTGGAAAGATATCTACACTTTTCAAAAGCGGATACCAGTTTCCTATATTCAAACTAACTTCTGAATGCATTACTTCACTCATACTTTTTTGCTTTTGTATTTCAGCCACATCTTGAGGCTCTCATCATTTCTTTTACACTAACTTTCTATAGACCCATTTCACATAGATATGCATATATATATGTATGTATGTGAGGGCTTTCTGAAAGATCAAGAAAGTAAACGCTCAGTAAATTGCAATGTTGATAAGAGTTCCACTGAATGTTGTTAAAAATTCCACTGATTAAGAAAGTGAACGCTAAATTGCAACGTTGTTAAGAATTCCATTAAGAATTCCACCGAACCAAATGCTTCAGTTTTGAATCTTCTATTTTTGGAAGGTCATTTTTTCCGTGTTGCAATTTTGTAATTGTGTTTTTATATTTTTACATTTCCTAGGAAAAATTTCTAATTTTAACTGATTTATTTTCCTTTTAATAATATAAACTTTTGTTAAACTTAAAGATATTACTTTTTCTACTCCCACATTCTCTTTCGATTCGTTATATTAACCCAGTATCATACGTAAGTTTGACATTTAACTCTACCATTGCTCCTAAGTTAAATGCAACTTCTAGGTTAACTAAACTGTTTTGGCCTAAAGTCTGAAATTTCAAATTTTAAAAAAATCTAAAAGTATTGCTCATATTTTTACATAACTTAGGCATTAATTTAAGCGTAAAAAATCTTTATGGAACCTATATCTGATTACCATCTGCCTGTTTTAGATACTTTAGATATGTAAAAGAATAAAAGTTGGACTAAATTTATTAATAAATCTCTGACACATCTTAATATTCATAATTTTATCGCATTCTTAAATCTATCGCGTTCTCTAAGTCATCCACCTGAAAGATTCACCTGAAAAACTCATTTTAATACTCTGTCATACAATCAAGTAAAATGAAATATATTAGGGTTACGGATATTTATTTTATTTATTTACATCTCTAATATTATTTCAAATTTCTGAACATTGCAATCTCTTTTATTTAATTATGAGTATTTTCATTCAGATATTTCCTTTTATCTGGACTTAATATGCATTTCATATTTTTATATTTTCTCTTTATTTAATCTACTTTATAATTTGAAAACTATTCGTAAACACAACAGCATTTAAATGAATGAAATTCTTACTCAAAACAAGGCAAAAATAGTTTAAAATGAATAACACTACATACGCATGTTGTTATAGAAACTCGATTTTGTCTGATATTGATTTTTTCCATTTTAATTTCATACATTTTTGACAAATAGTGAATACAAACCAGACATTTTCATGTTAAAATACAAATTACTTATTTCAGACATTGGGTGAGTCATTACTCCGAGCAACTTAAAGGTCTACAACGTAGCAACAAAGAACGAATATTCTCTATCAAGCCACAATCGGAGTGACATGGCTCCTGCTTCTGTAGTTGTGATGAATCTTGAAGAATCAGATGAAATAAACTACTACAAAACTGAAATGAAAGGAGAGCAGTTATTAGGTATTTTCAGATATGTATATGGTTTCGTTTAGTTATCAAAGTTTCTTTGATATTTCGTATCATGCTACCATCAGCATAAAATAACACACATATATAAATCTTACTAGCTAGAGATTTTAAGTTCTACATTGAAGTTATATTAGCATCATTTACATTGGATACATTTTAGTAACGAGCGTACGTCACTGACAAACCTATATGAATAGCAAATCCTCTCTTAAAAATGAAATCGTGATTCATAGGGACACTGCGCAAAACAAAATGGGGCAATTTCATATCTCCCGTTTTACTCGGTCAATTGACGAAATTCAAATTGCCTTTTTAAACTCTCGAAAACGATAATTAGGATATATTTTAAATTTATATATAGCGTCATGCTAACATAGGCATTTTTTATATAAAATCGGACTTCTTCTGAAATGAAATGCCAAATTTTTCCATATTTCCATGCTACGACATAAATTATACCTAAATATTAAATTTTGTTAACTTCAGTGGGAAATTGACGGAGAAATTCAAAACTTTATCTAGGAGTATTTTTTTCGGTTCTCCCCAAGAATAATTTACTTGGTGAACTTGTTAATTTATAGCAACCTAGTTTGCTTTTCTTTTTTTCATTGCAGACGAGCGGGAAAAAAATCATCGTTCATACATTCAAATGATTTTAACAACGTGCGTAAACCACATTTGGCGTTATTGTCGCTCAAAAACAAAATCCCAGCTTTCAAAACGCTTCAATAAGTTAATTCATGCATATCTTAGAAAGTTTTGAATAAAAAACTCTAATTTTTTTGCGTGTGCCTAGAAATGCATCTACTTTAAGACAGTGTTAAAAATATTATAGGTAATAATACAAAAATGTTTTCAAAAAATTTATTAAAATATTTGAAAGTACAAATTTTAAAAATAAATCATAAGAAATGGGCGAATTATATTTGGATTAAGCCTAAATTTCGAATTCTGGAATAAGTGCTCTTGGAACTTTTATAAAACTTGGCATAATTTAAGTCGTAGAATCGAAATATGGAAAAATCTTGGCATGTCATTTAGAAACATTTTGTGTCAAAATACCTGTGTTAGAAAGATGTATCTAATATATACTTCCTAAGTCGCTCTTTCAAGACATGAAAAACGTAAGTTGAATTTCGTCAATCGGCCTAGTAGAACGGGAGATATAGAACTGTTCCATTTTTTTTTAGTCCAAAGGGCTTTGTCCCTGAAGGACTGTTTTCGTTTTGCGATTTTGCTTCGAATCATTTTGAATGTCCGTTTCATTTTTCAAACGGTTGCCCCAAAATATTATTGCGCTGTATTATATTTGAAGAAATTAAATAATGAAGAATCTGCATAAATGTATATATATTTCTCGCAATGTGATAAAACAACGGTACCTAGAGCCATCAAATTTCGAATGACGTAATACTGCAAATATGGGCATCTGGAAGCCCAAATTTGAAATTTGCAATTTGTTTTATTATTGATTTCACCTTTTGTAATTTAATATTTGATTATAATAACGAAATTAATAATAACGAATTTAATATTTGATGGATATTTCGGGAAACCTGTAAGAATAACAGCTCCAAAATTTCTGGAAATACTTAGCATAAAAATGAACTGCATCTGTTAATAAAATTGTCTATGGTAATGAAATGCATACTTCTACAGAAAGCGAAACGGCACTGAGAATGTGATTAAGTTGATAACCTGATGAAGAAATGCACCTGAAGCTGGGAACTTCGACAAGTATAACAGCCATGGAATAACAGGAAAATAATTCATATTTTTATAGTTTTTAAATTATGGCTGTCTTAACAACAATTATGGCTATACCGTGAATATTATTACGGTAAGACTTCTTGATGATTCGAGAATTTTTTTTCTATCTTACATCCTATTTCAAATTCAGTATAGTAATATATGCCAACTCCTTTTTATTGCCATAAATTATAACTGCACGGCTCATTTCCAGTTACTTTAACTAATTCTTTTAATACCATACCTTTATACAATAAATCCATATTTTTTTTTATTCTGAAGGTGCAATTTGCCAGAAGGACGATTAAACTACGTTTGGCATTTTGCGTTGATCCGCTATAAGCATTTTTTCACTTTTCAAATTGCTGTCCACCAAATATTATCTCCCTGTATTATATTTAAAGAAATTCAATAATGAAGAATCTGCATAAATGTATTTATGTTTCTCGCATTGTGATAAAACGACGGTACCTAGAGCCATCAAATTAGAATAACGTAATCCTCCTGCAAATATGGGCATCTGGAAAGCCCAAATATGAAATTTGGAATTCGTTTTATTATCGATTTCATATTTTGCAAAACTTTTACGAACAGAAGAACACGATATTTAATAAATAAAGATAACACACAAAATGTTAAATAAACGCCCGTTTGGACGTAATTTAAAATCTGAAACCTTTCAGATTTTCTTTTACTTTATTTTCAATGTCTGTTTATTCTCCCTACAATATTAACATAGGAATAAAGTTTCCGTTTCAAAGGTGCCTTAAATCTAGGTTTATTAACTAGCAAACAGTTTAATTTATTAACTAGCAGTTTGAATTAAAAGATGTCTTTTTTAAATAGTGCTCCAGAAATTATATTATTCTTTTCGGTTTCTGCATTTTTAGCATATTATGCAAATAAAAGGAATATGAATGGAATATTTAATGGCAAATATATGATTTATGAAAGTATTTAGCGAAGTGCCCTCAGTTCCAAATAATTTGTGAAATATGTTCCGAAAAATAACTGTTAGAAATATAAATGTGTGTAGCAATGGTTTTCATTACTAAACGTATGTAGTAATAAAAATTTATTACTAAATTTATTTTTACCGTTTTTTATTACCAAACGTAAATAATAAATAATAAGTAATAAAATAATGCGTTTTAGTTACAATGACTGTTTTCAATATAAAAATCGCTACTTGAAACAAACGCACAACTCACTTCTGTGAGTGTTTCTTGCGCTCATTAAACTCATGCTATAAACTATATGTTTGTATAAACTACTAAACTATTTCTTAATGTTTAATAATGACTAAAGAATAAGGAAACTTTTTTGTTACAGTTATGAATGAGATGTTTTTAATTATTTATTAAATTTATATTTTATTTTTTAATTAACCCTTCATTCATTTACTTAGTATAATTTTAGTGAGTGTCATATTGTTATTTTGTGATACTCAATTTCCCCTGCTTTACCATCTTTTGATTATTGATATTTATGTATGATTTATCCTATGAATTTATTATTTTTATGAATATTATTTTCTGAATGACTATTAATATTTATGTATGATTTAATAGTTAACTGTTTTACCTTTATTCTGTTATAATTTTATTAATTTGATTCATAAACTGCTGTTTACTTTTGCAGATTCTGAGTGCTGACGATACCTGCTACTTATTGCGCATTGTTCAAATAACAATATCAAGGACGAATATAAAGAAAATGAAATTTTGTTTTTCTGTTTTTTAAGGTTAAAAATATACTTAAAGAATGGATTCTAAGAACAAAAAGAGAAAACTGTAATCTAACCCACACTACCAGAATATCTTCTGAACATTTTGAAGAAGAATGTTTCACCCACCAACCATTTACGAATAGAAGGTTTTTAAAGAAAGTTGCTGCTCCAACGAAATTTATTTTTAATTCGATTTGAACGTCTTGTAAGCGAATTAATTATGAGTTTAGTGAATCATTATGAGGAAATTCAGGAGAAACCAGGTACCTATATTACAGTTCTAACAGAAATACTTGAAACATTTGTTTATAAAACTGCGGATCTTAGTTTTCTTTCCTTAAATTTTTCTATACTTCTAGTTGTAGGAAAAGATAACAATGCGTTAGATTGGCCTTGAGCTTACGTTTCTGCAACTAAGCAAATTTTCATGAATAGAGTTATTTAAATAATTTAGAACAATTACTCATGAAGTATGAATAAAAGTTTCGAAAACGGTATTCAGAGCCTCGGGAATGCTTATGAACTAACTGATGTATATGCGTTTAGTATTCCCAGCAAAATAAAAATTATTAATATCAGTAAGCATCGTGCATAAGAAAACTAGTAAATATCCCCTTTTCTGCTCAAGGTCGTCCAGAGGCTTTATAATTAATCATTCTCTTCATTTCTGCCTTACCACTCCTTATTATAAGTACCGTGCTATCCGGCATGACTTTAAAATAAATGGTGTTCACATTTTTTCCTTGAACAGGAAATGACGCCTCTTGTTGATGTCAAGGAAGGAGAAATCTCCTTTTAGGAAACGTCTTTATTTTTCGCAATAGTTCTAAATTTCTGAATCCTAAAAATGAATTAACTTTAGTACAATATCTGCTGTTGTAAACACAGTCCACGCGGAAGTTGTAAATCTTAAGACACGTAATTGTACTCTCCCTCTTCGTCTCTTGCGACATGTATCTCATTGTGGAAATACAAATAAATAAAACATAAAACAGGTTTGAGAAAAGGTCGCATGTGGTAGGTCTGGGTGTTTTAAAATATGAACACATTTAATTTCGTTTTTGAACAGATACTGTGTCCCAGTATTCGTCGAGTTACACAGCGTATTTTCTTGATGAAGGCGCCAAGAAGAAGGGTAAGTTTGTGGATGTATACTCCGCATACGTCATAGTAATTTATTCATAATTATATATAATACAGCGATGTAACCTTTCCGTTTGGAAGAAACAATTTTTGGTATCACCTTCCATCTTCTTTTTCTTTCTGGCAGGATTAATTTAACGCCTTTCTTCTAGCAAGATTGGTCATCTTTTGATAACGTTTTGAAATTTTGAAACATTTGGAACACTGAGTGCATCCTTTCCACTTGCGTTTGGATCATATATTTGCGTGCAAAACTTCTGGCGTAAGCAAAACGTTACAGCTGCTCTCTGAAAATGATACTTATTTTGACTATAGGCACAATAAAAAACACTTACCATCATTTGAATGCGAAAAGCGAGATCCTCTCACTATGTCACGTAATGATGTGGCAAAATTGGTCTACTTCAAAGTAAACTACACTCTAGATTACGTAACTGCGAGACAGTTACTTTATTGCTAAGTGCGTTTTAATCTTTATTGAGAAACTTTTGTTTGTTGAAATATACTTAGCATATTGAAACGTATCTCGATATATTTCATAAAATAAAGAAATAATTTCATAATTTAAAGCTATATGATCCCTTCATAAATCCGATGAATCTTATTTTATGCATACACTGAAATGCGAATGATGTTAACACTGAATGGTGCATATTTTAATATAAAGTAAGAACATAAAATTTCTATTATAATTTACAACCCACTATATTCTGTCTGTAAGAGGACGCAGAAAAGCTTGACTTTTTTTAAATGTAATATCATAATAAAAAAAGGTAATTTATTTATGTTGTAGGTTTTAAAGTTTATTGTACGTCATTATTGGGTAAAAAATAAATTCAAAATTAAGTTCAAAATCAATAAGCAACTTCCAAATTAAGTTCTGAAAATGACATCTTGCAACTGTCGTCTTTCTCGGTCCGATATGCTAGAACTGATCAGAGAAACGTCTCATAGCAATTTGCAGTATTTCTTCGCGTATAGCTTCTACCTCATGTTAAACAAAGATCTGGTAGTTTCAGCAAAGAACTTGGTTTGTCAACATTATTTTAACCCTACAGAAGTCCAAAGCAACTCCAGAAAGAAGTCATAAGCCGAAATGTCAGGTGGCCACTACAGTCTACTATATATCCAGTTCGGAAAATTAAACGTCCTGGAAACATACCTCTGAACATTTGCTTCGAATCCACAGCTATATCGGCAATTGCCCTGCACTATTAAAACTACAAGTCGTTTCGGTTTATTGCGTCTTCTGGGATGTTTTATGCCAAGCAAACTCTTTAGCACTGCAAGGTGTCGTTCTGCACTCATTATTACTGTATAATCGTCTTGCAGAAAGAAATATAGGCCTACTAGCTCAAGCTTCGACGCTCCATACTATAATGTATTTGTTGTTAATGTAGTGGACGTTTATGAAGTTTAGGGTAGGTTAGGTTAGATGTAAGTGAGAGGCCATCATCTATTATTTACTTTGAATTAGTAGGTGAAGATACCTTGCACTAACAATGCAGAATAACAACGCCTTCCTGGGGCCCACTGGGCCGTTCTGCCGCCGAGGTGCTACTGTAGTCTGCTGCAACCAACATCGCAAGCTTTGTCACCGCTGACGGTATCACCGGTTGTCCTGTCTTATGTCCTTATGTAACTGTATTATTGAATATTTATGTGCAATGCTTTCATTCAATGATTACGAGTTATTAAGTGATTCATATTACACTATTGCAAACTTGATAAAATTGAACATTTTTTGTCCACATTTGCGCTGCAGCTCACTAGGTGTTTTACGATTTTGAATATAGATTATATAGATAAAAATTCATACAATTTGTTCACATATTCATGATATGCACTCAATGGTTACAGTGTGATTACATTAATACTTAATTCATATTATTTACACACAATAATCACCATATGATTGCACTATCACTTAAAAACTGACAAGTTTCGCAGAAAAAGCATTATTGAAAGTTCGACTTGCCTAGACATGCACAAGGAACAAAATGCAGTTCATAGGTTTTGTTCACTTACGAAAGGTATACACAGAATGGTTATAATAGGATTCCACTAATGCTTGAAGTATGCATTTTATAAACGCAATTTTTACAACAGTACTATACTGCTGTCTAATTATGGATACCTATTTTATTCACTTACGCAGTGTATGCTTTTAGTTGTTACTACAGAATTGTACTGATGCAAGAATTTTATATATTTTGTATACACAGCGGCTGCATTATGATAATACTAAGGCTGAAAGAAAATAGTAAACTAATGCCTAAGTTATGAATATACATACTTTACAGCAATTAAACCGTACTGAATTATACATTAATTACACACAATGGCTGCAATAGGAATGGCTGTTGTTTAACTTAAACTGTTCCCTAAGTAATATGTTTATCTGCTTGAACTGGTGGTGTATTTAATTGCGTGCGGTATGATTGCATGTTCATCACACTTGGCCTTTCGCTTAGATATTCAATCCATGCGCTTAGTTCCTTTTTAATGCATATTCATGCGCAGGTTTATTAGGATTTTTTTATGCTCAAGTTGAGCTTAGAATCAACCAATTACGCATGTTAACCTGTAAAGTTGTACATGCATATTTTGTAGTTTGTTCAAATATATTGTATTAATTATTGTTGTTTTTTTTACTTTAGTTATTGCTTACTTTATTTTGATCTCTTTAGTTATCATTGATATACTTTAAAGCAGTTGTGATTTAATCGCATTATTTCGCCAACTTGTTGGTGTATTTCCGTGCTTCATACCATTTGGTTTCACACTAATATTTGTCGTAAGAAACGGTTTATTTCTTAATGAAGGAGCCAAGTAGAAGAAAACATTTACGGATTTATGCATCGCATATGATATAGTAATTTATTCATAATTATAGATAATACAGCGATGTAACCGCTTTGAGGAAACAACTGCTGTTATAACCTTCCTTTTCTTTCTTTCTGACACGACTTATTTAACTTCGTTCCTCCGGCACGATCGGTAATCTTTTGATAATTTTTAAAACTTCGAAACATTTGGAACACGATTTTGGGTGTGACTTGAAGTGATCCGATTATTTGTTGTAACCACTTTCAGCTGGAAATTCAAACAATAATCATTAAGGACTTTCTTTGCATATTGATTTGGTTCGGTTAACTCGTCTGACACAGTTCTACACCCCTTGTTTACATAATATCTATTACTTAAGGTTATGTGTTTCCTCATATGGCTGTTAATTATTCCACATCTGAGCTACGGATTCATGTCTTGTTCTAGTCTTGGTCTTCTCAGGTAAAGACTTAGTTCTGTTAGAGTGCCTGTGAATAGGTAATGCTCTGCATTGCCATTCTCGCCACATACACGTAGATTTGAAAGTGCGAGATTCCTATAGTAGAAATATGTGGGGAAAGAGCTCTGGACAAAGATCAGCCATGTTAATTGCGTACTTACGACGTTTGGAGTTGAGTTTATTCCTGAATATAGATCGCATGTGAACTTGCCTTGTTCTGCCGGATTCCATCAGTATTGATATATTTTTTAAAATTGCTTTTTGAGCTGCAACTTAAAGTGGGAACCTGGCCATGGAACAGTTAGTTTTTTGCATTAATTCCTTTAGCTGCTTCTTTTCTAGTGCATTCTTGTTGGCGGGCATGGGCTTTGATCCATGATATTATGAAATTCTGGTTAATTGTGTTAGACACATTGTTGATATATCCTGGATTATTCGTTGGAAAGGCTATTTCATGTACGGCAGGTAAGCTGTCTGTAAATAGGCGGGAAATTTTAAAAGAGTGGTGAAAACTGCATTTGCTGACTTCTAATACTACAGTTATTTCGGTGTGGATTACACTACTTTCTGTAATTAGTTACAACTTTTGCTTTTCTGTGGATTGGTTACTAAGGTGTACTTTTATCCTGTACTCCTTTCCACATTCCAAGCCAGGGTCATCAGTATACATTTGTGGGAATTTGTTCGCGAACGGCTCTTTGTTAACGCAGAGAGTTGTACTGTTTGCCACTGCACGATGTCGCTCAAATTGGTGTGAGGGAATCGAGTAGAATTTTGTTTTGTGTTCTTTTCTGTTATTGGTGCAATTCTTTCTTATGTCAGTACAGCTAGTTTAATGTACTATTTTTCTGCTGAAACGAAGAGAGGGAAATTTTAGCAATCTGGCATAATGCAGCATTCGATGTTGTCCTGTACCCTCTCATGTAATTGAGAAGAAAAAGACTTCCAATTGTTTGCAGCTTTTTCAATGTAAATTGAGACAGACATTGGGTTTACCAAGCTGCAAGCTTTGTAGAGAGCTTTTTAAGGTGACAAAAGTATAAATTATCTTCCGTATTTTCGTGCTTATGCCCTATTCAATTCCTTGTATTCTCCGCAGATTCGCTACTATTTTAAAGATTTTATTTTTGACATAATGGAGATGTTCCATAAAATTTAATATATTAGGAATATTGATGTCCAGATATTTTATAGATTTTAAGATTTTCATCTTTTTACTTTCGATATGGAATTTTGAAACCCCGAAACTTCTCTGTGATGGCTAGTTGAAGATAGCTCCTTGGTGCGTTTTAAGAGATATGATTAATTTTTGCTGTTTACATAATTCGTTAAGATGTTTGATGTGCTATTTCTATTATTCTGAAGCGCGTCTCAACGCCTGATTCCGGACGTCTGAGCTAAGGCAAGAGGTCTGCGGATAGCCTCTTCCTTGCTACTTTTCAATTAGTCTGTTATTAAATATAATAATACATTCCATGTCTATAAAGTAGTTTTAGAAGGTTTCGTGGACATCTGATGCCTCAGATCTCAGGCCGCTGGAGAGAATCAAATACCTTTTTAAAAGCCAGGTAAAGTAACACCGAATACAGATTTTGGGATTGTTACTGGAACTTTTCTCTGCTTTCTTTCTTAATGTGATACCTTAGGAGATTTTCAAGGGCTTCCTCAAAGATTTTTCTCGGAAATTTTAATAAATTGATAGTCCAGTAAGAATCTGTGTGCGATTTATTTTCTCTGCTCTTTTTAGAGAATAATTAGTCCGATTTGGAGGGAAGTAACTTGCTTTGAATTTGCAAACATTTATGAAATGTTATCAGTATTACGGTTGGAAATAGTTTGTGAGGGATTTATGTCAAGGTTTTATCGATTTAGTCCTGGTCCGGTGCATTTTTTTGGTAGATATTTGACTATTCTAAAGATTTTAATGTCGGTGAATGGATTATCATCGTCTATATGTGGGGGTTGTAAGTTATTTCTTCTTTCTTTGTGCAAAGCTGAGTCAATATGTGAGTGGTCGCTGAGGGATGCAGTAGCCATTATACTTTTACTGCTTTTGTTGTGCATCTTCTGTGCCTGTGGTATCGAATATTAATTGCTGAATTGTTGCGATCTTTCTCCAGCACTTAATTTCGCTTTCCGGGTTTCTCTTCGTATATCGCTCTTTGTTTTGTGAAGACAAGTATGCACTTGTTCTTTTGCTTTCAAATCGTACTTTCTTCTTTTTAAGGCTCTTTTCTTATTTGTTTCAAGTAGATCTTAGCAGCTGTCCATCAATTGATCTTTTTGACGTGACTGGGTCTTTTGTCATTAAATGACTTTCCGCAGTGATTTTTTATTTAAAATGGATGTTGTCATATCCTTAATTTGGAATTCATTTCCAGTGCCAAGTGTTTTATTTCCGAAGATCTTGATATCGTTTGATATTGAATTTATGAATTTCTTTGATCTTAATTTTATAATTTTAAAACGTACCTTTTGTTGAAAGTGTTAAGGGCAAAATATCAACTTCAAAGGAAATAATATTGTGATCTAATATCTTCGTCTTGTAGTTCAGTCCACTGATGTATGTTTTCCACTATTGGGTGTTTCGTAAAAATGATACCCAGCTACCCTGATCAGCTAATTATTTGAAAGGTCGGAG
>KK119986.1:197702-259477 GCA_000611955.2 Stegodyphus mimosarum
TATTTGATTCAATAGAGGGTTAGATCCTCAAATGATTCAGAGGAACAAAACATGTATTCGGAACTCATTAATCAACTTTGTTTAGGGATTCAAAACACTTTCCCCTTGAAAAGTTCTGTTTGAAACGTTAAACAAAGATTAATACTTATATTTTTGTTTATTATTATATTTTGTATTATCTTCAGTATTGTACATGTATTTGTTTATTTTTACTTGTTCTCCTTTGGGTTACGACTTTATGTGAGAAAGAATTGTTAGAGGATTAAATTATTTATAATTATTTAAGCTCCGACTTTTCTTTTCTTTTAATGATTATATATATACAGATACACATACATACATACATATGTATGAATAAAATTGGGAGAGATAGAGAGCAAAATATTTTTCCTCTTACCTCCTTCACTTCATCTTTAAAGATGAATTTTAAAACCACTTGGTCACGTGGAAGCTGGCGGTTCCACTTGCATCGGAAGAAGTCACATTTTTTGCATAATAAAGACATCGTGATATAGATCTCGTTTTCCAGTTTTGATATCTGAAAAACGTAGAATACATTTTTCTTAATCAACAGCAATGTTTCCTTCTGTACTTAAAATTACAGCATCGGATAAAAAGCTTGGTACCACATATCACAGTCACTTGCAGTTTATCTTTCATTTGTTCTACCCAGCCTGCCTCATCAGAAATCTCAGAAATGCACTTGAAAGAGAAATTATAAATAACAAATTTTTAAAAACAAGTCTATGTAATATCTCAAACTCTTCGCATCAATGTGCATAAAATGTGACGATTTTCTTGCCACAGAAGTTTTTAATTCGTTGTTATGAATACATTTTTAATGAACGATAAATTTCCCTCTAAAGGTCTTGTGGATGTACACTCGTTGTTAAATTGCGTATTTTTTTTTCAATAAATTAAGTAGCATGCAAAACAATAACGTAACACCTAAGTCCATAACCTTATCAAGCTCTAGATTGGTTAATTCAGTGAGTTAGAAGTAAGCATTAGTAACGGCGCAATTAGTTCAATGTGGTTATTGGTAGTGGATGTACTTATTGGGCAGTTTTCTTTGAACCCTATGCTTCTAGTTCCTTGTTTGCATTTCTTCATACGTATTTAAATGTACTTTATTTAATCTAACGGAAAAACTCTGGTAGATTCTTCAACGCAACCATTTCAGCGAAAAAACATTTCTTCTTAGACTGAGAAACATCTAAATATACTGTATTGCTAAAAGTGATTAAAATTTTATTAGCGAATTAGAACAGAATCTGATATTTTTAAATTTTTTTAAAAGTAATTTTCCAAAAATTTTAGGAAATGTCAAATAAAGAATAAAATAAAGTTTTTTAAATTGATTACAATTCTAAAATGTGTCAGTCACTAGCCCGCGAATTGCTAAACTGAAACATGGAACAATTAATTTTCATTAACTTCGAGAATTTTACAATTAATGCTCTAAGGCTTGGTTTGGTTTATTTAATTATGGCAAAGCACTCAAGGACTATCTGCCTAAGACAAACGATGGCTTCGTGGAGATCATCATAAGAGAACGTGTCTCATATAAACTTTACACATGGAGAAAACTACGAAAATGCGTATGCATATAGTCCGTTCGCCGGAATTCGAATCTCGAACCGAACTACCACTGCTCAAAGATTTTACAGCTCGGCTTCTGATGGGTTCTAATACATTGAAGGCAGGAAAACTTATATTCTTTTTAACAATACAATTCTTTGAAATCTTTAATGAGTTACGCTATAAACAGCATATTTGCGAAAAGCAAAAAAAAAAATGAAGCATATGGATTTTTTTAATAAAAGTGCTTTCGCTACAGTTTAACGAATTGATAACAGTTATCTTGATAGCCTGAAACATTTCTGCTATTTCGACTCCATTTTAACTTGTAGGCTTCTTCTTTTTGTTTACTGTTTCTTTTCGATTACGAATGATGATATATATATTATAATAGTTAATACCTGAATAATATGTTAATACCTGAATAATACTTTGAATGTATTATAGGAGCAAATACGACAGAAGCTTCATCTTTTATAAGCTTTATAGAATGTATGATCAAACTAATTTCAACGCAATTAGTAAAAGGAGACCTGAAAACTACTGGAAAACTCTATTTTTCTATTTGCAATTGATTTTTTTTTTCGTTTTCATTTCGACATGTCATGCTACATGAATCAGTATTCAGATATCTAACTTGAATCCAGGCAGTAGTTTTGATAGTCTTATATGATATGTTTTATTCATGTAAAATTAACAGCAGTTTTTCAGATAAAGTACGGCTTTTACAAATTCCAAATCAATAAAAAAGACCCATTTTGCTACGCAAATGCTAACAATAATTATAATCTGTTACTTTGCAATAGGCATTCCAAGGCCATTTTCCTTCTTCTAACTTCTCTTGTAACCATGGTAAAGACTGCTGCTGAAATAGTTAAGTTCTTTATTTGTTAAAATTCCCTAATCTCTTTTGCGTGCTGATGACAACACAAGTTATGATCGTAAATGAGAGAATAGGTGTTGCAAACTTGATATGCCTAATTTAAAGTAATCGCTAATAGCTGAATGCAGTCAGTGTACTAGCAATTAATTCACATACAATAAACGTAATTACGATTGTTCATAATAATTTATTTATAAACAAATGTGTTCTTTCTCACACTATAATTCAGTTCCAGTTTTTGTCTACATTTTGTATTGTTAATGTTACATTAAATTTATCCTTTAATTTTTCAATAAGATTTAGATTAGAAGTGAGACATTTTCCAGTATTTTACACTTAGTTTCCTCGAACTTGAAGTACGTTTTCTATTACAGAATTTCACTAACTAGTCATCAATTACATCAAATTATCTGATTATTACTCTTCGAAAAAAGACTAACAAGCTTTTGAAGGTTCACGTTTACTTACTTTATTCATAATTAGTAACATTCTATAAGAATTAAAATTTTTTTGAAGTTTGCCTTGATTTCACTAGAATGAAAATTCTTACCTTGGGAAGAAATCCTAAAACTTCAAACATTTTCTTCTCGGCCGAAATATTTATGCCTACGGATAATAATTTCTGGAACAAATAAAGTAGTGTTTAATATTTATACACATAAGAGATTTGTATCTTAAATATGAAATACGCTTTACACTTTTTGTAAGGAAATATTTAGTAAATTTACAATTTACACGTCTTAGCTATAATGACACATTTAAGTAAATGTATGGAATCTCAGCACAAGCATAAATTCCGTTAATAAAGGTTATTTTGTTAGCCCCATGTATTATTATTCTAATATGAGAAATACTAATAGTAATCAATCATTATTTTTATTTTGTATCAGCATGCGATAGCACGATTTCATAGCAGAGAGAAATCATTAAATTTGATTTTCAGGGTGAAAGAATCTGCAATTTTTAAATTTCGAACATTTTATTTTATTCTAAGAGAAGCTCGCCAGAAAATTAATAGCAAAAAAACTCCCTTAGATTGCCATAGATTTTGAAGAAAACTTCCACTCGCCTTCTTGAGACTAGTTTCTATGTTCTTCAGCATCTGTAGTGGCAAGTTGGAATTTTGTTCAAAATTCATTCCAGTCTGAGTTTGTATTTTTTAATTGTTTTTATGTTAGTTTTTCTACAGCTCTCTATTATCTTCTATCGCCATTCACCGGAATACAACTATAATTAGAGGAGCTTGCACTGTCAGCACTTGCTGTTGGAACTTTATAGACTAAATCATCCTGCGCCTGTCGACTTAGATTTTTGTTTATTTATCTAGCATTCAGCTCGATTAAGTGTTACCGATTTTATCTTAATCGCTTTAATTTACTCTGTTTGTGATTTGGGTAGCTGCAAACAAATTAGGATTTTAGTTTTTAAGGTTTTAAAAGTTAGTAGAGTAAACTTTTAACTATTTACTGAGATACTACTATTTAGAGCACGGACAAACAATGGCGAAGAAGATAGTTTGTGTAGCTACATAAAGATCATTATAATGCATACTTATAAGAATTTTAATTAATTAACCACTCATTATGATCTGAATCTTTGTTTTTAACTTCTTCGCTCCGTAGTCTTAACCAGAATGAAAATTATGTAGTTGTTTGAGGATTTAAGTTGGAGGTTTCGAATATTTTAGTGTTAGAGCTTTTTTGCACCCTCGCTTTCAATTTACTTCTATCCCCAGCTCTGCTGCAGATTATTCCGACTGTACCCGTTTTGCTAACCGAAATTAAACGCGCTGTTTAAAATATTTGAGCTATCTTGAGTAGACCATTTTGTATAATTTCCGACTACATTACTTTAACTTTCAGTTTATGTTATTTTAAATAACAAGTGGCGGAGTTTTGTGTATACACATAGGCGGTACCTTCTGTTTAATTTTAAAATTTAATAAAATGTTGCTTTCACCTTCAAAGGATTCTATCACCTTCAGTTTGAAGCAATAAATAGCTTGATAGTCTAGCAGGGTCTGAAACTTATCAGTCAAGAGCGATAAGTTAGCTTGTCAGTCTAGTAGGGTATTGAGTTAATCTTCAACCATACCATACAAACTTGGTATTTAAACATTCTGTGGTGAAAACGTACTACAAACCATTCTTTTTGCAAATTATTAAAATAAAAGTATGAAAAGATAAATAACTAAGGGAAAGTGTTATTTATTCATTGCTCCCTATAAATTCCTAGAAACTTCATAAACACATTTATTGAAGGGTGAGGCACTAAAAATAGGCTTTCGCAGTTTCTTAAAAATTAAAACTTGCATGAGACATTTTTGCCGTAATCTATCTATTCCTTTTCTTTCTGCCTTTCTGCTTTTCCTGTATTTTGTGCTTTAGCTTTGCCCCATTCGTTTTTTGGCAGTTTTCGTAACCGAACAAACGGAGACATCATACATTTGAAAATCCTTGTGATAATGTGTGTTTCCTTTGTGATAATGTGTGTTTCCTTTGTGATAATGTGTGTGTGAACTGTTTATTCAGACCGACAAATATTATTATCTGTCATCAGGATCATTTTGTATTCTCAAACATGTATAAATGCATGTCTCTCTAATACAAGAAAAGTGAAGAATATTCAGAAACAAGAAAGTAAGCTTTGCCCTAAATTCATGAGATGTTTTCTAATAATTACTTGTAATATTAAAATATATTAATTTTTAGTGCCTTTTATAAATACATTTGGTAATAATTCCTGATTATAGATACCTGAAACATTAGTCCATTCTGTTTTGGAGCTAAGTAAAACATAAACCTTGTTGTTACTTAATTAGCAAGTGTTTATTTTTTTAATTAATGATATAAAACAAACTTAGATATTAATTTTTACTGATTTATGTCACATAGGTAAAGATAATTTTTCGTTACTTTGTAAACTAATAATATTTTACGTAAGTAGAAATGGCGGTATTTTAAACCAAAACAAAAAAACATTTTCTCTCAAATTAGTATCTTAGAAAAACATCATTTCGAATTAATGTTAACTTTGTTGGTTAAGCATTTGCCAAGCACTGTGGTAGAATCTATTGATCTTTTAACCATCTTATAACCAAGAACATATCCAAACGTGTACCATAAGATCGAGCTATTTTTAAATGATAATACACACAGATTCAAGCCTCACATAGCTGTTGAAACCATATCGTTGGGGTTGTGCTAGCAATCAGCCTTTGCTAATCACCAAACCCTCCAGCATGGAAAAAAGCAAAAACAAGATTGTATAAAGTTTAAAAGCTTATATAAACAAAACTGATTCAACATTTTAATTTTAGTTAAATTGTAAAAGCATTGTTTAAGGAAAAAAAGAGAGACAAACTAATTTTATTGCTTGAGTAAAATGTTTATTTTCGGTTTTAAGGAAATAGAAATATGTTACATTTTTGTTAACCTTTGTTGATATAAAATATGATAAACAAAAGATCCCATGTGTTTTAAACAAATAACATGTATTTCATAATATTAAACAAAAACAACCTTATGTTTGGCTTAGATTTTAATTAAAAACTTTATCGATTTTGAGGGTTAACAGATACAGGTTTCCTTTCACACGAGCAAACAAATTTGTTTTTCTGTCTTGAGCATGTATTTGATGTACAGAAGCTTACTTATGGAAGTAGCATGTATTTGATCGTTTCAATAAATATAATGTTTTTAGTATACAGATGCAAGGCAACTTGTAGAACTATTAGGTATTTATTGGAGCAGACCACAAAATAAGCAATGCTCTCGCCGGGGCTCAAGCTCCGGACATTCAGGTGTCTAGCAAGATGTGCTTTGCAATTACACCATGAAGGTATACATTAAAAAGGAAGAAAATAGCTTACACACTCAACTATCTGAATTTTCCGATGTAAGCAGACCGATTTAAGCAGAATATTTGAGTGAAATTTTGGAAAGGATCATTTTAATCTAGAGACAAATTCTTTTTACTGATATAGTTTAGTGCAAAGAAATCAAAAATTAAAGGCATAGAAATGCTAAACGAGCTACATAAATACTATTATGTGAAATGCTACATAACTATTTTAGTGTCTCAAACATACTGTATATGGGCCTTTAATTGCATTATATATGTCTTCAAATATCTCTTCATCTATTTATCTCTTCCAAAAGTCAGTTTCCTTTTCAATGGAAAACTTTAGCAATATTGCGTTGATTTAAATGGTGTTCCTGAAGTAACATGTTTGCCTTAAATTAGTTCTTTCGTATGCATTTAACGCGTTTTTTGATTAGATTAAACAAAATACAACCAAAATCTTTTACGCTTGGTTTTAAAAAATACGTTGTTCTTAGTTTATGAATAATAAGATAAAATTTTGCTGCAAAATTAAACAAGAAGATTTTTTCGGAAACAATTAACATCGTTTATGACAAACTTGTATTAGCTGTTCAGGAGGTGCCCATTCAGCGCCAACACACCGTGCAATATTATCTTCGTCTGGGTTTATGGATTCAATACGGCAACCAGAAGAAGAAATTTCGATCCGAATTTTGATGAAGTTTCCACTGAGAGATAAAATAACGTTGTCGCCTCCTATTATTTGCCATTCCTATACAAATAATATTAACCTTACCCCAAAATAAATAACATATCCAAACTTCAATGATGAGATTTTTGTTACAAGTGAAATGTTTCAGGTTCCGAAAGCGAAAATAAGATCTAATCTTGAGGTTTGTACCTAAAATCTGAACAGATAATAATTTTATTATATTTTTATTATATTGTGCTATTTTTTTCTTTAACATTGATCCTTAACTTATGCTTCTAATTAAAGTATGTTTCTTAAAATGAAATCAATAATTAAGACTAATGAGTAACATTTCTACGGCTCAAAAGAAAAACGTTTTAGATAGTCATGTAAAAATATCACGTAAGTATTCAAATAATTGTTCACGCCTATTTCTAATTAGTTAAAGATTTCAAGGGAAAACAAAAATCCAGACAAATCTTTCTCGATATGACAATTCCATATTAAGTAAAATATGATTCGTTGTCATTTGTGCATGAAGAACTTCTTATATATAACTGATTAAGGCGTAATTGATACTTCCTATTTGGAAATTTTACTCCAGTGACATCCTAAAATTTTAGTATTTTTCCCCATAGTCTTTCACACAGCAGTATTGAGACTGTTTTCAGAAACTGAGTAACTAATTTTTAAGAATTTTCGTAACTTTAAAAACAAAAATAGGATCACATTTAAAGGAAAATATCAAAATATCACCTGTAATTTTTATAATACCTTCTGTAACTGAACATATAATAGTTGAATAATATATATACAAATATATATGTGATTTGATTATATTAATGGTACCTTTGAGGGGAACCTTGTTTGCAGATCTGCATTAAAATTAAAAATGTAGCAAACCAGAAATCAAAACCTTGGGTATACATTTTATATGGACCAAAGTACATGTAATTTAATAAACATCAAAATCTACATATTTATTCGTCTGATAATTCTTATTAATATTATAATCTACATATTTATTAGTCTAACAATTCTTACGGATAATTTAATTTGCATATTATTTATCTATTTACAAATGCATTTTTTTTGCATTTAAGCTATTCCTCCTCTAATCCATACGTTTATTTTTATGAAGACTTGACTCTGGAAATTGTTTAAAATAAATGTTTCAAATGCAAGCGTATATGTACTGTTTAAAGGAAAGGGCATTCCAGTACATGTAAAACCGACGTAATAATTTTCCTTCAAGAAGTTCCAAGTCAATTTTAAGCAGAATAAAGATACAAGAAGCAGCCAGTTGGAATAGTAGAGAAAATATGTGGCTAGTCATTAAACGAAAAGCGACGTGACTGAAATACATAATTTCTGCTGTACTATTAAATCTGAGAAACAACTTTTCTGTGCACACTCTATTTCATTCTTTAATCAAGCCTTGATTTTTTTATTTTGCATTGCTCTTGTTTCTGATCTTAGCGCGTGTTCACATTGTCTTTTTATTGAGCAAAAGAGGGTAAAATTTTTGAAAAAAGAGAAATTTTACGAAAAACGCATGGTGCCTATAAAATCGTACTCAAATGTTTCATAATTTTCTAGTACATAAAATATTTTTAAAAGAGAGAGATATAAATAACTACAGAATGGTAATATAAAAAGTAATTATAATTTTCATTTGTTATACAAAATACTCATTGATAGCTTTTAAATTGTTTTAAATGGATTTTTCTTAATCACTATGTTATCTAATTGCTTAGGAAAATTTTAATGCTATAATCAAAACATTAAGGGGTTGGGCGTTCATGTATTAAAATGGACTCTTTTTCTCAGCAATCCTTCTAGTTTAATGAAGAAGTAAGATCATGTCGAAAAATGACGATGATGAAACATGCTAGAAAGGTAGTTGGCTATATGTAAGAAGGAAGAGCGAGGTTGAATGAGTTAAGGTAACATCATGAACAAATTTTGTATTTTCGTCTGATAAAATTACTTAAAGTCTTCTTTAACCGACGTCTAGTATTTCATTGAAACTTTCCATAGCCGTAAAGTCCTTTTAGTTTGTTTGTCTAAAATTTTATTTTAACTTCTTTTTCATTTCTTTCTCTAAATAGCTTATTTTGTGATCCATTTCTGCTATTTCTTTCTCTAATTAGATGATTACTCTCTTTAGATGTCGATTGTGAGAGGGTTTTCCAAAATACCATTACGTCTTCCTGATTTATGTCTTCATACTTACGGTCCTGATATGTATTTCATTTATCATTCGTCAATCAATTGCTGTATACTTATTTATATGATTTATTTATAGTTATAATTTGTTATAGTAGTTATAATTACTTCATTAAGGCTTTAAACGTTTTTATTGCTAACATTTCAATTTTAGCTTATAGCGTGGCGCTAATTCTTTTGCTCACAATACTGCCGTTTTTTAGTTGATGGACGAAAGCTTGAACAATTTATATCTGGTATTGAAATAGTAGAATTTATCAGAATTTTTGAGTAAAAATTACTTGAAAGCGCTAGTATTACAAACTGCAACGAAAACAAGCGTTTTAGAAAACAAAATAATTACCATGTAAATTTTTTATTTAAATTGATTTTCTTACTTTGCTCTGCATTTCGAAATCTAGTTTGTAAAATTGTTCAACGTATAAATTTATTCTGAAAATCAAAGACACAGCAGTCTTGTTTCTTTTGTACTAAAAGTATGTACAACAGCTGACAGCCAAATTCAAGTTAAGGAATAGAGTATACTTGGTGACACTGTTTGAGTTACGCGATGTATTTCAAAATGACCATAAGGGTTTAATTAATAATGAAAAACCAGTTTATAGCCCTAAATTAATATTCCCTGTATAAACAAAAGTATTCGCGAGGTGTAGAATTTCCTATTTACTGAATTTACATTTACAAACCTCAAATTTATTATAAAAGTAAATTATTTACTGGAAGTTTTAGTTTATTATAAAAATACAATAACTTTTTATTACATTATCGCTGTTGAATTTCTGAAATTCAGAAATGAATTTTGGACCTTTTCCGGCATTTCATATGTAGTTTCCTACTAATAAACAAAGATGATCTTACTTCTATGTCGTCTTTAAAATAATCACTTGTCTTATTTTCCAAGGGTAATTTATTTTCTGTGGGTAAGTTTAATTTTGAAGAATCTTTGCATATTATTTGAGAACTGCTGTTAGTTAATATGAGCATAATAAGACACCTCGCGTTACATGAAGAACAAAATCTCAAGCAATCAATCAGGAATCGAATAGAAAAAGTGAAGAGAGCGTAGTCATTAAAGAATGTGAATTGGTGGTAGCTTGACAGTGAAACCACTATGTAAGGTAATGCCGAAGAAACACAAGGAATTATCACTTAGTGAAATTTAATCGGACAAAATATCGTATTAGGCTTACAATAACAAAATGTTTCTACTGAAGAAAATAAATCCATCAAATCAATAATTTACTCATATTTTATTCCCGAGCATATCATTGATAATCCATTTACTTATGGCGAATCCCTTAAAGATTGCCTAATTTGAACTTCTTTGTCCTTACAAATAACAATTATTTATAAGCGTAATTTGCAAGCTAGAACGGTTGCAGAACATATTAACAAAATCATTAGCAATTTAAGCTATCAGTTAAAGGAAACCATTTACACTTTATTGCATTCTCAGTTGCATTTGATGAAAGTATTAATTCCACTATTGGGGTACATTCTGCTCTTTAAGTACGAGTTGTTGTTGAGGAATTTGAAGCAACTGAGGAAGTATTAGAAGTAAATGTTACGAAAGAAAAGGCCGGCGCACACTGACTTAAAAATTGTAATGGTTAAGTTCAAGTAGTTTTGAAATAAATGACAATTTGAAAACTTGATATTTTGCTGACAAGTCATCTAAATTACAAATTGTAACAAACAGAAATTTCTTGCATATATCAACGCTAATATTTCTGATATAAAATAAATTTAAATTTTAACTTTCTCTTATTATTATGATTGTTTATATATTTTTTAATAATATTTATTAAGCAAAATTTAAAATTTAGTTTAAAATGTTAAAAATTATTTAAAACATTTCATTTTGCAAAAAAACAAATAAAAGTCAGTCAGCTGCATTCAATCCGCATACAGTTTGGTTAAAACCACTGACTGTTCTAAGCTCTGAAACTGATAGGAGTATTAACAATAAAGAGCAAGACTAGCATTAAAAAATACACCTTTCTGCTCTTAACAGTTTTCTTCGGTTTTCAAAAAGAAATAAAATCACTTCCAATACTGTTCAGCGCCTCGAAAGACGACTAATGTCTTCGATTGGCCAAAACATGTCTAGTATATAAAGTATCTCTTTTAATAGGTCTTCCCTAGATTTACATTTCCAAGCCATAGGAAGGAGCAAGGCTTACGGATTAAAAGCTCAACGTGAGTAAGGAATTTTCAAAAAGAACAGTATTTATCATATATGAATATATGTAAATAAATATATAAATGGCATTAAATATGGCAAATTTCTTTTATATTTCCTTCTCCGTTAACATAATAATGTATTCTGTAATCAATTTTGTTTAGTATTACATCATTTTATACTGAATTTATAAATGACAGTTCTTAATAATAAGATAAGCTTTGCACAGATTTGTAATTAGCATTTTTCTTTTATCTCATTTTGCTGAAGAGTTGCGTTTGGATTTGTTCTTGAAGTGTTGTTTCCTTGCTATTTATTGCAAGAATTTTCAGGCATTTCCGCATTGTGACAGAAAAACATAACAGATAATGTCTAGGTTAGTTCATTCTGAAATAAATGGATTACTTAATCAACTTATATTTTCAACCCTAGAACAATATATTATGCCCTAGTAGCCTAGAAGCTGCACTAAATCGAACCCTAAATTTACAATTAGGCCCTTGTGACACTAAAAGCTACAATAAAATTTGGAGATAATTGGTAGAGATAAATGGCAACAATAAACTACTTTTACGAGTCAATAAAGGGAGAAACTTGTAAATATATATCCGCTCTGTTTTCTTAAACAAAATTATGAAAATTTACTAAGTAGTGTTTCACATCCTGAATTTTACCAAACCCTAAAATCAGAAAGCATCGTGTGGGACATTAGAAATATTTTGAACGATAATGCTTTTAAGAGATAAGTAGTAAGGTAAGGTATTACAAAGTAAATCACATAAATAATTTTTTTAAAATAAGTAATAAAATAACGATATTTTAAAAAAATAATAACAAGAAGAAATTAAATAGTAAATTTCTGACAATGTGCCTAAATGTCATTGGACCCCTACTTGAACCCCCTTTTGGACCCCCTTTTCAAATGGACCTCTACTTTATAAATCTACACTGAATTTCTAATTATGCTTTGCATTTACTTCATTATTAATTTTTAATGTATAAACACTGTATAAACTTTCATAAATAACGCTTTACGTGTAATTAATTAAAATTATTAAAATTAAAATTATAATTAAAATTTTCTGCGAAAGCATGTGTTGAAGAACAAATATATTATTTTTCAAAATTTCAAGTCAAGGAGATAAATACAACCCATAAAAATGTGTTAAATTCATTTCATGCATTAAAATGTAGCAGAATGGAATTAAACCAAAGATTTTTATTCTGAAATTCAAAACTTTACTGCATATGTAGAAAACCTATAGATAAACACTCATGAAATAAGAATCCAAATTATAGGTGAATTTGCTTCAAAATTTCTGGAATCAGTCATTTATTTTACATAATATTGCGCTTCAGTAGTAAAGTTAGCTTACATTTTTATAATCATAGTACTTAAATTTCATAATACGATTTAATAACTTTCTGAGAAATAGAAGTTATGCCTCACCTTATATGGAAAGTTGGAATATCTCTTCTGAAGCATCGCAAAAATTCCAAACTTATTAGTTCTGAAGGAAATTTGCCGGGTATCTGGGAAATAAATTTAAGAATTTATCTCAAAAATTAGAACAAAAGTTTCGATATTTCTTGTTCGATAGCAGACATTAGATTGAAAAACACAAAGACATCACAAGCACGCTTTGCAAAATATTTTAAATACATTTCAGTTCGTGATATTTCCTCCGAAACAATGAAACCTACGAAATTCGACATGTAAATTCATAATATGTTGTCTCAAGTAATCAGACAAATTCTTTGAATATATCAGTTTGGTCGCAAATAAAAGGTATAGGAATTCAATGAATAGGTATCTGATGAAATGTTTTTGAATATTTTCTAATTAGTCATTATTTATGACGTATTAAAAACATAATCAACATAACATAACCCGCCGAAAAAGTCTTAATGTACAATTCAAATAACAAAAATCTTTCTGTTCTAGTTAACGACCCTAATTCCAAGCCATCTTTACCTTCAGTGTTTAAGAAAATTATGTTTTAGTTCTCGTTTCATTAATAGATGGTCCCAGTAGCTTAACTCTTGTCCAGCCATTCTTATCTTATCTAATCATTATATCTTATCTCGTTCATTTGCGCTTTGGCAGCTGAAGATGATGGTTCGGTAAAACCATCAAAACTAGTTCTGTGAAGGTTTGCAGATATAACACGGATTTTTGTTGTTTGAATTCTAAATTAGTATTAAAAACATATTAGAGGATTTTAATTCGATAATTTGGTTTGACGTTACATTACCCGTATTCCTTTTATGATTATACATAACCAAGTTCTGAGTACTATTTCACAGGCCTCAAGCAAATACTCACAAAATGAGTAATTGACCATTTGAATCAAGATACATTGTTTCACTTTAGAGCTCGTCAGCTAGTTTGCATTCGGAATGGCGATAAATCTACCAAAGATTAGCTTTGTTCTCAGAAATCCAAGGAGACGATTTCGACAGTTTCAGGACTGATAAAGGAACAAATCCCCAGAAGGCTACGAGTTTCGGAAGAACAAATGAAGAAAATCCAAAGAAACTTTCTTGTGAACGCCACAGAAAAGTTAATTGTTAGCTTATAAGGTATCTTTCCTTCACGTAGTCCCAAGCGGGATAATTGGAAGTATGCCCGACACGTATTCGAGAGGTTCAGGATTCGAGTCTCGGCGAGGGCATTGCAAAATTTTCCCGTCTCCTGCTTCAAAAAATTCAAATGTCTGTACAAGCTTACTATCCTTCACTTAGTTCGCAATTAATACTCAATCAGTCTTTTGCAGCTCTAGAGAGTTGATGCATGTAGATAAGTAAAGGGCACGGGACAAATGCTTATTTACCTCTGTTAGCCACCAGGTGCCCCTGTTCTCTGTCATGTGTCGCTTGCTATTCTTCAATGCACCAGAATACTAACGTGTTACCAAGCGCTTTTTCATATATAAGATTTTAAAAAGGTGTAAGTTATATCGGTAGAGAAATTAGGTATTTAGAAGTTGGAGGGATGAAAAATGAGCAATGCCCTCGCTGGCACTCGAATCACGGACCTCTTGAATGTGCACTAAGTGCACTGACCACTACACCACGAAGGCATGCTAAGAAGGCGGAAGAAATACCTCATATACTTCCCCTTTTAAAGGGAATTAGGGGACCCAGCCGCCAGATCCTGGTGGTGGAGAATCATCATCCACTACCTTTTTTAGTTAGGGCGCCACTGTACAGATATTAGGCTAGATTTGAAAGCAGGAGACGTGAAAAATGAGCAATGTCCTCGCCGGGATTCGAACCATGGTTCTCTCGAATACGCGCTGAGCGTGCTGACCGCTACAGCACGAAGGCATGCCAAGAAGGCGGGAGAAATATCTTATAATATAATGAAAAGCAAAAACGCAGTCTTTAAAATCTCCTTATTAATGCATATTCTCAACAAGAGTAATTCATGACAGCACTTCATTTTCCTTTATTCAGCAACATTTCATAGTTTCATCGCATAACAGCAAAATATATTTTTCTGTTCTTTCTAAGTTCCAGAATTCTAAGTGGATATTTATTTTTGTCCCTAAAGATATATGATTCATCTAAAATACATTTTGAATTTAGTATTTTTTATTAGGAACCTGCGATTTTTATATTGTCGCAATAGTTAGTTATAATAAGCTTAACAAACTATCTTATATAAAGTAAAACTCTAACTATATCATTTGTATTTTCAGTCTTACAGTTTGCAGAAGTAGTTGTTTAATGCGATAAAATTAAGAACAGGAAAGTCCTTTTACTCTGCAGAGAGATCTTTTGATAATAAAACTTTCCAAAGACATCTCTTTTGGTTGTATGTTACGTGTTAAGAATCAAGAGTACTAGTTCATGGTTCTCGTTGATCGACTCCCGAGAATAAATGACTGACAGGTTACAATTTCAACTATTCGGTTTATGCCATTATTTATCGGTACAAGGTAATACACAACCTTGCTTATCAACACGTCTTTATCGGCTATGCGGAGCGTATCGATAATGGAGTGAATTTCCTTGTGAAGTGTTAAATGATCGGATGGTTGATAACTTCCTAGAGGTTGTTTGAACATTCATCGAGTGACAGTTTATTCAATCTCGGCTTTGTTAGCTTTTCAAAGTTATTAGTTCAAGTAGCCCTAATGCAAATTTTGCAATGGGGTTCATGGTATTGTTTACTATGAACGGCAATACGTATCTGAAGTTTAATGTAAAAATATATGTATTAAAACACGTTGCCAAAATTATTTATCTTTAATGTTCTAATGTTAATATTTAATTCATCAAAATACACTTCAACCAAAGCAAGATTTAATTACTTCTATGAGTAAGATTTTATTGCTTATTATAATTTTGTACATTTTTTCAGATTCCTTTACTAATACAGCATTCTTAAATTTTCATATGTTAATAAATTTCCCAAAGTATAGGTTATATAAAAACAAAACACAATTACCGAAAACATTCTAACTCTAAACAATTGTTAGCTAGTTTTCAATAGCTGTATTTTTAGAAGATAAAGGGAACTAACTCATAAAACCGTTAATTTTTGTCACGAATGTATTTCACAGATTGTAATGCATGCGAACCTGCTATTTAAAGTCCAAGTAAATTTTGCAGTTTAATACTCTCCATATTAAGTTATGAAAAGAAAAATAAGCAGAATGATAATGTTTTTAAAAATACTGTTCCTGCTTGTTTTGCATTAGATTTCTGTTCGAATATCATGTTAAGTGCTTTCTAAGTTTTTCGAATTATGGTGTCTTTGGCCTGAAAAATGCAGCATGTCAGTTCAGAATGCATCTGTAGTTTGGTGTTATCAACGTGATACACATCAAGCAAAGTGAGACCCCATGTGAGAGAGATGAGGTTCAACAGATAATGGAAATATAAAGTTCTAAATAAATCTTAATAAATTTAAGAAAATTAGCAATTACCTTTATTGTAAACTGGTTCGTAAATATTGCTTGAAGAGAACGCATTCAAATCACGATAGAAATAGGCTGGAATAGGTTCTTCCAAGAATGTAACGTATTTAGGTAATCTGTGCGCAAAACATTGTTAAGAGATAATTATAGTTTCATAATAGCATTTTGCTTGGTAGTGAAATTATAAACTAATATTAAGCAAATTATAAATGTGGCAATTATTCGCGATGTTGTTTTAGGTTAATTCTAAGAAAACCTACCTCATATATATTATTGGCGTAGTTATAAAAAGGCAGAACAGAAATAATTATAAAAATTATTATTGTTATTATTATTATTATTATTATTCCTGTTTTTAAGCATTAAAAACAGGATGCTTGTTGAAATCATTATTGAAGATAATAAATACGTCAAATTTTCTTATAACTAGACTGAAGCATTATAATACTAAACACTGCAACACAACAACTGTAATATTGAATGATTAAGAGGTTCCAGATTACAAAATGTGTACTTTTAATTTTAATTCTTTGTATTCTAAAAAAAATTTTATATATCTCAGTATTGGAAATATTTTTAAAATAAACTAACATTTTTACATATCTCTTTTATGACGTTAACATTTTGTATAATCCTTTCAAAGATATGCCGAAATTTGTTTTGTGTTGAACTTTGATCGTTTCAATCAAATGGCAAAGGAATTAACAGTCTAATTTCGATCGAGAGAACTTAACAAAGATATATTTTAACAGATATGTATAAGATGTTATACTGTGTTTAATTGGGATACGCCTTTAATTATTAATACTTAGAATAAATTTAATTGATTTGCAATGTTATACTTTAAAATGGTGAACGTTTTATTCAGATTACCAACTCACGGAAACGTGAAGCATTGAATGTATGTTCCATTAATATTTTCAACAGCATTAACTATCACGAGTAGACTCATTACATATATTTTAAAGTTATTGGTTCGTAAATTTCTCAGAATAATAAATGTATCAAAAGTGTAGATAAATTTCAATGCATCAGGAAATAAATCTGTACTTTGCTGGAATATTATTATGCAAGAAAATGAAGTCTCAGATTTAAACTTCAAATAAGTGTAAATTATTATTAATTAACAATAATGCAGAAAACTATAAAAGTGAGGTTACAAAAACCTGTATGCTTCGGCAGAAGGCTCTCATATATATACTTTTCTATTATCCATTAAATACTGTTCACCTTCTGATAGTTTTATATGCTTTACAACAATATACAGATTATATGTCATGAAATTATTTCTCTATAACAGGAAAATGAGGAATATCAAAACTACCTTATATTTATTTAATTACTTCCATAGTTATAAAAGATATAAACAAGCGTGTAATCCAAAATCTGATTTATGGAGCCTGCTGCCATGTTTCGTTTATCCTGGGATCAAATCTTGGTATATGTTGTTTTACACATCTTTAGAACTATTTCGATAAAGATTGTTTAGAAAAAGCAAATTTTTGGAATGCACATTTCTGACAATAGCTTTTTATTTGAAAGGATAAACATCGTCTGCTGCTTTTAAATTTATTCTTATTTCAAACGTCACGTGGAAACAAGCTGTAGATTGAAGGACATATTTTTAAGCATTTTGAAGAGAAGTATTTCTACTCCATAATTCAAAAGCATTGTGAAATGGATAGTGTTAAAATTAGCAAAAGCAATTAAAAAGAGCAAAATAAGCAAAATTATTCATCGGAAAGGGAAACCCGTCAGTCGTTATTTCTATATGGAACGAAGACTGCAAGCGAATACCCAAAAACAGTATGTACCGTTTCTAAAGTTAAGACTTTGGTAATTAGAGAAAATCATCAGATGTAGAAATCAATTGCAAAGTCTTTAAATGATCTGTACCAATAATAAAAGAAATATTAAACCAAGATTTACAATTTTAAAAAGCTACAAAACGTAATGCTCACCAAAGCTGTATGTAAGTAAAGCGTCGGCACTTCAATGGGAGAAATTGCGCTTCGTAACGCAGCGTTCGTAGCGGTGGCGATGTGGAAACACAATCAGTAAAACTGCGCATGCTCCTTTTCTTTTCAGTCGTTGGTTGTTTTGATTTTGTTGTTTGTTTGATTCTACCCAAATCTTGTTAATTTCTAACGAGCTTTGGTTGTGTTATTTATAACTTATTAATTTTGTACTTTTTAATTACAAAAGGCTCTTTTCAGAACCAATTTTTTTTTAAATTTTCTCTAATGGCGTATCGATACTGCGGATTAAGGATTGCAAGTAAGGAGTAAGATTTCGTCGAAGTCTGATGGAATGCATTTCTACACGTTTTCTTGAGACGATGCGTACTTAAGGACGCAATAAAGAACAGTTTTAGGATATGTATTGTTGAAATTAAAGGTAAAAAAATCTGATAATTAAAAGAATTATTCCTCTATATTTTATAATAACGCAGGTACAAGTTTTAAATAATATTTTAAAACATCTTTTTTTTTATTCTCTTTCAGAAATATTCTGAGAAAGTTATGTACTATTTAATGTATTTCACTATTAAAATAAAAAGAGCGCTAATTTTAAATGGACCGAATTGAGCATTAATTACAAATTGACATAGATTTTCTTCATTTAAAAGATGCCTCAGAAGCTAAAAAAATCATGTCATATTTGAGAAAGTATTTTAGGTAGAAGCTCTGTAAGTGGAGAAGAAATTATGCATAATTTTAATGTTAATAACAATAAACTTTGCTTAAAAATGTATTCTTTTCGTACACTTAGGACTCTGAAATACTGTACAAATAGAAAATATATACATTTATATATATAATTACGACGCAATTGCAAAATATTTACATCCAATCGTGTGAAAACTCATTGCGGCCTCGCCATCTTACTTCCGACCTCCATGACGTCACTGCAGGGGAAAGGAGGAGGGGAAGAGATTTAGTTTACATCGCCACCACTGCAGTGGATTGGCGCTGCAATTTGGCGTCATGTTATAGTATGGGAGTGCCGACGCTTTACTTACATACAGCTTTCATGCTCACAAGCTTTTGCCAAGACGTGTGACTGAACGCAGAACAATTTGTATAACCCTGTATGTAACAGGAGATAAATAGAAATACATTGTGGCTCTTGAGTCCTCAGAAGTCACAATGGTTTACCTAAATTATTGTAGCAAAGCACTATGTCTAATATCGAAAATAAAAAATGGATAAATGTGGTTCATTCAGAGCAAAAAACGAATTTCATTAAAATTGTCGATTTCACTATGATTGTCGCAGGATTCTCTTACAACGCGAAATTAAAAATAAGAAGCATGGAAACGAATGTTAAAATTAACTCAATGTATTCTCCAGAGAACGTCTTACGTCTGATATGTACAAAAGAAATTCAATTTATTTATCCCAATGATTTTCGGAGAGTGAAACGTCATTGAAACAAAGCAAGAAGTCATACTTGAAAAGCACAACTGCATTGCTTCAGAAAATGAAGATTATTACAGATATTTTCAGCGTATTCTTGCTATATCCCCTGACGTTACGCCTTCGGTTTGTCGAAAAGATCTCTTTCTAAGTGCAAACCCACAGAGATTGATACACTCTGGAAAATAGTGCAAGAGGAATAGAAATCTATGCCCCTAGAAATTTTACAAATTAATCTTCTGTCATGGAATTCACGACGCAGACTTTTAGTCCAGAAAAAGGGCTATCAGATCGAATATATAAAAAACACTATTTACAATTTAAACATTAATTAAACGGCTCCGATACCGCTCTAAAATGTGTGAAAACTCTCCGTAATGGTCTCTTTCTTCTTGAAGATTAATTTCCGTCGTCCTTTGTGACGCACCTAGACAACATTCTTGGGAAAGAGATGGCTAAAATGACAGGAAGGATTGCCTATTCATGACGAATGCTTAACGAACTATTGGTTAGGAAAAATGGTTATTGGTTGGGAAAGTGGCTATAGTTATTGGTTATAAAAATATTGAATAAACTTGTTAGTCAATTGCCTTTGTATGTAATCTCAAAGAATGTCATTTGCCACCAGTGGCCGAGTGGTAAGACAGCTGAATATCGGTAGTTCAGTCCAAGTTCATGTCACTGCAAGCGAGCTAGTTTCAATAAGCGTTTTAATGATTTATCTATGTGTGTCGTAAATACGTGCCAGTAGTTTCCCTATGATAGCCTCCATGAAGGTCTCCTTCTCCTTAAGCAGATAACTCTTGTACGCTTTACCATAATACTTAATCAAAAGTGCTAATATAAAGATATCAATTTCCCAGCATATTTACATTGTGCACATAATTTTAAACACATTTCCAGTCGTCGCTGTGGAAAAAAAGAAAACAAAATTCTGAATCTACAACGTCAAGATCATCACTTCACTGGTACCAATTTCTAGTAGCGAAATCATAATAAAATATAAAGTTTGAAAAACTTCTGTTCAAATGACATACGCGAGGTAAAGCCATTTTCTTCTATTGTTGCGATATAATCCACTACTCTATTCTGGCAGTGAAAATATATAAAAAATTTGTTTCGTGATGAATACCAGTGAGTTAGTTCGAATTTTAGGAACTTCATATCATTTAACAGTTTTATAATCCGCTTTTTAACTCTCAGAATATTAACAGAATTTTGCATCTTATACCAATTTAAATAGACATCATTTCAATTTTTTTTCTGCGACTGGAATCATTACCGTTCATGACCTTTATTGATTACATTCCTGATAATTCTTTCTGAATCCTCTCTATTCTGTAAGGAATCCATTTTAATTCGCCTTCCTTTTAATTTAAATGTTTTACTGTACACTTACCTTGATTGTTGGGATATGTTGACATAACCGCTTTAATTCCGTAATATGTCAGAAGCCGCTTTTCGCTACTTTGCATACTAATTCATTTGTTGTAAGCAGCGTAATTGCTTTGTCTAGTCAAATTGTTTTTGATTGAAGTAGAACTTTTATTTACCTTTTAAATATTTGGATTGAACTTTTAATGACTTGCTATGCATTAAAATGCCCACATGTTTCGTTATGAGCTAAGAGAAAAATAAGCATGATTTTTGCAACTAGCAAATATTTCATTATGGAACTTAATAAAATTGATTGCTACTCACTCAGATCCCGATTGCCTCGTTAATATAAACTGAGAGCTTTGTTCAGCAAAGCAGGTTTTTCATAATTCGTATTATTGAGATTGTTGTCTCTAAATTATGGTTCTGAGTAATATACAGTAACCAGAAATTACCATGTTCAGTGAAATATTTATCGATTAGATTACAAATTAAGTAAAATTAAATACAAATTAAGTACAAATGAAGTATTAATTAATAAGTCTGTGATGTATTGGTTTATTCTGTAACTTTACTAATTCCAGTTTGAAAGAAATTTTGAAAGAATTTTGACTTATAACAGATGTTATCATACTCTGGGAATAATTTAAGCATGACAGTTCATTTTAATAGCTTTTTGTACCATTTGAGAATAATTAAAACGCTCTTTGCTGCTTGAATTAATAATGGCTGTTAAAAGTAAGATTCCACGAAGATAATCGAAACCTCGCATTTGTTGGACGATAGGAGAATTATTCAATTAAAATAAACACACATTCCTTAATGTTTAAATTCTTTAATTTCTAAAGAATGGATTTCTTTTAATAAATAATTTATTTGTAAAGCCCCAAAATATTCTTCAAAAGCCCGCAAAGAAATTATCCAGCAATTCTAATAACATTCCAAGTACAGCTTCTACTATCATTACGACTATCATTAGTGACACTCACCACTGACAGGATCTCTGGATCATATGCATAATTGCTCCTTACCAATTTACCATAAGTGTTTGTAACTGGATCTAACTCATGACATCACTATTCGATTACATTTAAATTAATGTGATTTCTCACGTGATCTATCACCCAGCCTTCATTTCGATAATACCTCCCTATTACTTTCAATACTATTTACATAATTTTAATCCTTGATCAATAAATTATCAATAACATTATGTAATAATTACTAATTATTAATTACAATCATTAATTATTACTTATTATAAATAAAAACTGTTAATTATGTAGAACCATTAGGATTTTTTTGAAGCAGGAGTTATGAAAAATGAATAATGTCCTAGCCCGGACTCGAACCCCGGACGTCTCGAATACGCGCCGAGCGTGCGGACCACTACACCACGACGGTATGCTAGGAAGGCGGGAGAAATACCTTATAATTATAATTATCAATAATTGTAAAAATTATTCATTGCATAATTAGTTCTACTTACATGAATTTACCGCTACATAACTTTGAATTCATTGATTCGAACACTGATTATTCAAAACTTAAATGGATAAGACTTATCCTGTCCGATTAAGGCCAAACTGTTGTTTAGAAAGAATTGCTGAAGTTGTAATGTTCAAGCAGAAATTATGGGAAAGTGTCTGCAGATTTTAATCTCATAGTACAAAATCAACGCTGAGCAGATTCGGTTCCAAGAGAATTCATTTCTTTGCAAAATCAAAATTTAGAAGACTTAAGTAACTATGAAATTAAGGAAGAAATGTTATTTAGCCAAATAAATCAGCTAAAAAATACGGCAGAAAGCATAACAAAAGAAGAGCACCAAAATCAATACACACTGAAAAACATATATGCAACTTCGCAAAATCGAACTCTTGAAGCTAAGAGTTCGATTAGAGGAATCAGAGGAACTTCAAATATGTTCCCAGAACCTAGAATTAAATTTTGCAAAGGAAATGTCGGAGAATTATCACATGAATAACCATGAGCAGTTACAGTGCTAGAAAGATCTTACGATAATATCAAATTACCCTGAGGTTGCTCTATATCACCTTTCAAAGTTACTGGACCTCTGTTAACTTGAAGCCTTTTGAATGATTGTTCAGCATTTCTCTCTATGAGATGCAGAAAGTCCAAGTACACTTATATTATCAAATAGCCTGGAAACTAAAATAGAGGAGACGTATATCTGTCTTAATACACTTAAAGGATGATATATGCTTTGACACTACGCATCAAAATTTTTCTAGATTGTTGCTCAGACTCGTGTGTTAATCAAATGTTGTATCGAAATGTAGAAAGTTATTCCAGATAAATTATTCAGAACATTCCTTCCATATGCTCTACTTGTATAAATACATAATGGAATTCTAAAAAATATGTGAAGTATCATGATTTTCACAAAAATGTCCTCTCACAGATAGCAAAATTCTGAGTATATGTTGCCATCAAATATTAGAGGCCTGTATTATGTTTAAAGAAATTCCGTAAATTTATGTACGTTTCTCGCACTGTAATAAAAGTACGATACCTAGAGAAAACAGGTTTTGAATAACTTACGTCTCCACCCGAATATGGGCATCCGGAAGCCCAAATTTGGAATTTGTTTTGTTATCTATTTCAAATTTTGTGAAGCATTTGTGAGTTTTTGATTATGGAATTCAACCATTTCAAAGCGTGCAATGGCAACACTGGACGAAAACAAATTAACTCCAGCGCGCAGGACTGTGTACTGGAAATTCTGAAGATATGCTCTTTTAAATATTTTGTGATATTTCTGCTGAATTTTATGGTTTAAGTGCGAATAACATGATATTTAACAAATAAATATAACTAAAAAAAAGCTTGATGTATCTACAGTGGCTCCCGAATTAAAAAGATGGTGGATGATGATTCTCCACCACCGGGATTTAGCGATTGGGTACCGTAATCCCCAGTCGCCCTTTAAAAGAGGCGTATGTATGGTATTCCTTCCGCCTTATTGGCATGCCTTCGTGGTGTAGTGGTCAGCACAGAGCGTATTCCGGAGGTCCATAGTTCGAGTCCCAGCAAAAGCATTATACATTTTTCACGTCTTCAGCACCGAAATAAACTAATGTCTCTACAGCTTTCAAATATCATCCGAAATGCATTCAGACGTAAGTTTTAGCAATTCGCATCAAACTTTCAGCGTAAAATCCTAACAACAATAAAAATGTAGATTAGGGAGCTCTTATAGAGAAATACGTTTAAAGTAAATACCTTCCGTACCTTTCTTACAAACTTTAACTATTCTGGATCATATTTATGCTAATACTGCTTTTGTGAGATCTTTGATTTGTGTCCAAAAATGCACCTGAATTTTGTATTAATATAGCTGACGTGCTGAACCAGGAAATGAAAGTTTTTCTCGGAAAGAAACAGCTCTGTTCCAAATATTACTAGTAAACTCCTTGCAGGAATGGTTACTTACATAAACGGAGATCATTTGAAAGAACTCCATTTCTACGACTACGAAAACGTTATGAGATGGGGGCCAAATTTTTACACTTTCAGGACACGTTGAGTACTTTGAAGTAAGTTATTTCTCAAATCCTATAATAGTTCAGCTGCAACTTTATTACTGAAATTCCGTTTACTTTTCTTCTGCTAAGACTGATTTCGGCAGTTTAGATTCTCGTCTCTCGAGCATTCTCAAAAGTTTTCTGCGATACCCTAAATGATACTTTTTACAGGACAATAAAGTATCAGGAAACGCAGCTGCGAAACATTCAAGAACAACTGTATACCTAAAGGAAACACAAGAATCTTTAAGACTAAAGTAGCATTGTTTTGCAATTTTTGGGGCATGACTCACTTTTACACATCGCTTTCTCCTTTCCCTCAATACAATGGTTTCGCTGCAGTCGTTCTAAATAGTTTCTCATCACTCTAACAATGTTAAATTCAAATGCAAAAAGAACAAACCTGAAATTTCCTACGACAAAAGTACATTTTAGTAAGTAAAATTATGTAAAATAATTCTTTAATAAATCCACCTTTATTTCTTCCTTTGTGCAATGAAATATTAAAATCAAGCTGCTGTTATTAGAAAGCTGTTTTATTGATTTCTAATACTTGAAAAAAAAAATCTATTATTATTTAACAATTGAAGTATTTTAAATTAATTAGTGTATACAATGGTGTGAAAAGTATATTTTAATTTTATAACAGTTATTTAAATTTCAAAGTCCCTTTCATGTCAATTCTTGTTAACACTTGCAACTTCCTACCCGAATGGGTTTTTAGAATCACGCAAACGAGTTAGAAGAAGTATTTAAAAAAGGTTCAACTTACATTGAGACAGAGAGCTACGAATCCTGAGTAGCGCGTGTTGGCCTTTGGACAAAATCTCTCTTGAAACTGTTATACTCTACCGTTATTGCGTATCTTTTGATATTCGCCGACTAGTTTAAATTAAGGGCCAAGTACGTTAGATAATTGTGTTAGCTTCGGCTAAGTCTCTTAGTTAGTGCTAATTTAGCTCTTATTTCTAATTATGAGTTTAGGCTCAAGTGGAGGCTTTGTTGTAAGCCCGAGAAAGGGGCCAAATGTTCATCTTAGTTTGAGTGAAATAAAGGGTAGTTAATCCTTCTTGAGTCTACGATTTCTGTCATTTGAACTCAGCGATAAGTCGCTTAAGAGTTCACTAGGTTCCTTGACATTTACTTTAGCCAAAGAGAGTGAGAAACCTTACAGGCTAGTTTACAATAGCTATATTCAATTATCAAACCTTCACGAACTGGAAAATTTTGCTGTTCCAGGTGATATAATATCTTCAGTTTAGCAGCTGTTTTAGTTTCCTATTTATCTGTTTCCATCTACGAAAGACGCTTTGAAAAAGATTTTAAGATCCGAGTTGTCTTGCGCGTTAAAACCTCTCTTTTAATCAAAGATACAACACTATCTGATATTAAAAGCAGTTAGTTTATGAACGTGAAGTCAGTTGAAAAAGCGATGGAAACATTTAAAACAATTTTATTGATTTAAATTACGGTATAGCTTACAAAGACAATCTCTCTGAAGGAAAAGACGTCTTCGTTGAGGACATATTAAAGGCAACTGGCTCATGTTACACATGGACAAAATCAGGGCAGCCTCTTGCAAGGAGCCTCATGTGTTTTTGAGATATGAATGATGGCAGCTCCATGCGTTGTTGAGATTAAAACTTGCATAGAACCACTAACGATTTAGCCGCTTGATCGTTTGTGGGTGAAAGTTTCAAGAGAAGAAATTTGAAATATTTTTATCTTAGATGTTAGATGGATAAAAAATCTTCTGGGTCATATAAAAGTCAGTTTGCAACTGGACAAAATTGTTTTAATCAAAGATGGATTATTGAGATAATGGCAAATCACGTGAGAACTATGGATTATTTAGATAATGGCAAATCAAGTGAGAACTATCTGGCTTGGCTGTCTTAGTGAAAAGCTTAATTAGAGAAATTGATTTGTATTTACATTACACATGAGGAAGCCCTCAGCACGCTCATATAGCTAGCTCGTTCGCTTGGATCTGAAACGAGATCAAACCATCAGTGTTCAGTGGATTTTTCACTAAGATGCTGGTGACCGATCTGTCCTGCACTGAGGCTTAAACTTGTTCTAGCAATAATACACTGCTCGAGTTATAAATCAGTCAGCAAATAAAAACATTTGCTTAATTTAGACATTTAAAATGCATTTTGATTTTTCTGCCATAAAACTTAGCTATAGTATTTTCTTTTACTTAATCTGCTGATGAAAGTATAGTTATTTTTTTAATAAAGAGCAGTTTTGTATCGCTAATATTGACCCATCCTTTCTTTTCTTAGGTACTGCACTCTTACCAGGCACATATGCGCATAATACCTTAAAAAGCCACGTCCCAGCAGTTGAAACAGTTACTCTTTCCTCTTACCAAACATGAAGTCTATTGGAATGATAGCAGTATTCCTGCTCGAGCGAGGTGGTAACCTGGAGTTGAAAGAACCCCTAGAAGCAACAATGTAGAAGAGAGCTTATGAAATCTTAAGTGTTGTTTCTTTGATGAATGAGACTCATTAATAGATACTTAAATCTCGTGATCTTAGACAAGGAAAGAATTTAACGTGATGTCAACTCAATTAAAAACTCGATAGTTCTCGCAGCATTTTGTTTGCCACAAGGTACTAAACATAAATTTAAGTCATTTTAAAAATGGTGCCTGTGTTTCTGCTACTTGACGTAATTTCTGCCTGATACGTCGCTTTAATTTCTTGGTTGTTGAAAACGACTTATATTAAATAGATTGGAGTTTCAAAAGTTAAACTAGACAGAACTATGAGTGAGAAAAAAGTGAGATTAAACTAGACAGAAATTTTGCAGTCTATTCTAACAGAAAAACAAACTAAACGGTAATAATACAAAATTTGAACAGAGTTTTTAACTCAATAATCACAATGTAGAAAGCTTAGAGCCTTTTATTCTAATGTCTGGTATACAATGCAATTATATGCGAAACTTTTAAAAAAGAAATATATTTTTGTAATAAAAATTTATGACAAATTCCTTTGAAGTGTATATTGATACATTATTTTTAATCTTTTATTAATTATTCAGATCATAATTTTTATCTCTCTCATCATGAATAAATTATTTTTTGTAATGTTTAATATTAGTTACCGGAATTCTGCCTTACTATTACTCTTTAAATGTGTGCAATATATCTAAATGATAAATGTAGCACGCAGATATTATAAAATAATAACAACTTAAAAAGCAAATGTCAAGAAATGTAATTTTTCATAACTAATAAAAAATTATTTTGCCTTATATGAAGATAATGAGCATAATATTTATTTTTAAACGGTATTATCTTTTCTGCTTCATGCTATTAACGTCCAACACATAAAAGAAATTAATCAGTTTAAGACCAAAATTGAATATATCAGTAATTCAACAAAAAATTTAAATTCATAATAATGTAACAAAACGAAACTAAAGTAGGATTTTCAGGAAAAGATACCCAAGACATTGAAAAGAAATCTCGTTAACTAATTGTTACATATAACTTTGCCCTTATTAAAGCTTTATATGAGTTTATGCATCAGTTAATCACAGTAAATGTTTTCAATTACAATGTTAATTAACATCAGAAGAAATATCACATTCATGCTGAGACTAGATGCAAATATCTAATATAGAAAAGCATCCCTTTCGGAGAAAAAACCTACATGAATTTTTTGACGCGAGAAATTTCCAGAAAAGCCACGAAAATCTCAGACAGCCTAATCGGTCATCTGATTTAATGGCAGTGTATATTTTTCTTTGTAATAAGGATATTTTTTCTATCTAATGGGCTCATTTCAGAAATATTATTTTCTAGATCAGTACGGCCTATTTTGAGCTCTCAATGCTCGTGTAATAAAATCTGCGAATATTCTTCATCAAGCAACTTAGAATGAGATGGGCATTTGTATGGAAGCTTGTTTTGTCGACTGTGTCACAAACACTGAAATTAAAGAAAGAATAAGATGATACATTTCTTTTACAAAAATATAAAAATTTCTTCAATAACTGTTTACAAATGTTTCTTTCTACTTAGCCATTTTCATCTTGAAGTTCTGAGATATGTGTCCCATTATTTGTACTGTTAAATTGAATAAAAATAAGCAAATTTTGAAAGCTTAATAAAAGAAAACTAAAGTTTAAAACTTTAAAGATCATTTGTCTACTATTGTATCTTAAAATCCTCCATGCATAATAGTATTTCTCTCAATATATGCATAATATTTCTCTCAATTTCAGTAGCAAAACAGTTCTTTAAGCTTTAGCATTAACTCAGGCAGTCCTTTAAATCTGTTATTACTTCAATAAATAATTTTAGTACGCAGAAAATTTTAAACTTCATGATAAGATAATTAAGCTTAATACCGAATATTATGTAACAAACACTTGCTTTTAACTACTAGTGATGATAAAAAATATTAGGGTAATTGACAATTATTTTTACTTAACTATTAATAATTATTATTACGTATTCTTCTCCATTGTTTTCAAACTATATTAAAAAGGCAGGAGTGATTAATTATGAGTTTTTCTCTTCTTCTTTAGGTGATCCATCCAGTAACAAGCTCATTGTAATAGAGATCCTTGAGATTGCTAGTAATTCGCTCTATCTTCTGTTCCCAGCCAATCAACGAACTAGTAGTCTGAAGGTTATTTTTTCCAGATATTATTATCTAAATCCCAGCCAGATGAAAGATTCGCCGCAAAGGTATCCCTCTCGAGATGGATAGCTGTTGAGTACTTTCTATAATTAATAGCCTGTTGCAACCTCCACCATGTTTGTTTTGTAATATATATAGTTTCCATAAATTTGGATTTGATTTTTCGTACCTTAACATTCTTTTGATTTTCAATAATATTCAGCATTTTACATTTTTATATGTCAATAATAGACGTCATAACTATATAGGCCAAATTACTTTGGCCTGCTTTTTGGAAATTCAGACATAATTTTAATTTAAATGTTAGGTACATGCATAGAGATTCTGGGGTTTTGGATCCCATAAATCTGAAATATACTATCAGAAGTGTGTTTATATATTGCACCCTCAGGCGAAAAAAAGGCAGTCTCACCTTATAAGGGAACTGAATACAGGTATATTCTTTTGCAAGTTTAATCGGTTAGTATTAAAATAAGATATTTATTCATTTATTCTATTTTTTTTCTGCCCGTATTTCTTTTTCTTAAACGCTGAATATGATACGCTTCAGTAATTATTTTTTTCGTTTATTATATTAACTATAAAATACTAAATACTACATAGCAAGAAATTACTAAATACTACAAAATAAACACTCCAGCGAGAATACTACAAAGTACAGAAGAGCTATTCTTTAAGGAGAAGAATGACTTATTGAGACCTTTATAATGGAAACTGAAGCATATTACATTAATGCAAGCAAAAATTCACAGAAACAGCCACGCAGGCAATTGTCCTTAGGAATTCAACACTAAATCAAACTGTTAGTGCTCAGTTATCATATTCACTGGTTCTGATGGGCACGCATTTCCAATGTTAGTTATATATAATATAAAAAATAAAACGTATAATAACATATATTTCTGCATATATATACATCAAACAGAAACTTAAAATATTCTACACGAAGATGAGCTTGTTTATTCAGCTAATCTCGTATTTTCCAGAAATTACAATAGCACATCAGTATTTTTTCTTTACTAGATTAGAAAATCCTTCGTAAAATCTGAGAGTTTTTTAGTGGAGTCTTTAAACTTACGGAAACATGTTTCAGTTCATATTTTCTTTTTACAAGACTGCAACTTTATTTCAAGTAGATTCGATTTTTTTCAGATTCCGAATGCATCTTTATCCATTTCAAGAGGGATCTGATGGGGTGATTATTCATTCTTCAGAAGAACATTTTCACAAAAATGGGAGCAAAGTCAAACAAATTTATTTTCACAAAGTCAAACAAATAAATTTATTAAAAATTATATAATGTTGTTAAAACTCTGCCTCAACCTAAAGTTGCTTTTTTGCCTAATTTGAATTTTACATTGGATTGTTTTCCTTAGAGTTATAATGTGATAGGTACTAATCTAAAGTGGGCTAGCCAGCGGCCGAGCGGTAAAGACGCTGAACGCTGGTAGTTCGGGCACAAGCTCGAATCTCTCGAACGGGCTGACTGCATAGGTGTTTTCATGGCTTTCCCCATGTGCAACTCGTGTACGAGCCAGTTTCCCTTAGAAAGTCCTCCACAAAGGCATCCCTTTCCTTAGGCAGATAATCCTCAAGACTTTGCCATAGTCACATTAACCAAAACCAATAAAACCTAATCTAATATCTTAGTTATTATTTATTTTATTCATCTGCAAGTCTTAACAGCTCGAAATTCTTTCATGATTATGAAAACTCCCACAATTTTTAAAGAAATTTAGCTCTTATTTGTAACAGATTCAATACTATCTATACATTCGCCTTTTAAGCGGGATTTAACAAAAAGCTAACTAAACAAAATGCAATATAACTTAATGCTTGTATCATTAGCTCTTCTAAGAATTCATCCTGACTATGGACCAACATCCATGAAGATTTTAGGAAGCTTAGCTGTCTGAATAGTAGCCTGGCTTTTCAGAAACTAGGATGTCTTCGTATTCCAGTCAAAGCCTGGACTTTACATTAGCCTTGGCCCAAACCGATTCCTTAAAAGAGTCAGTAGACCTCAAATGAAAAACGGGTAAGAGGAACTTTTACTTCATGCATTTTGCCCCAAATCTGAATGAATATAAAGAAAACATTAAAGTACGTTAGCTTATATTCTGTGTTGAAATGATTTTTCAAACTTCAGGTAAAAATCACGAGAAGGTGGCTACTGGATTCAGTAGTCATAAAGTGGTATTTCCATTAGCTGACGAGGAGATGCTCGGTCCTATTCTCAAATGAATTAATTCCAAAATAACAAATTCAGGAAAAAAATTGAATCTTTTAAATGCTTAATCTTTTAATGCTCGAATACGTTTTGCTATTAGTCGGTAATTATATACATATTTCTGCTTTATTTTTATACTTTTAATGGCATCCTTCTCTAACACATTATTTATGGTTATAATTTCTTCTCAGTTTTCTACATTTCTGTACATTTTCAGCACCACTGTTATCCATGTTTGCATAGCATAGCCTCCCTAGTTCAGATTACCTTTACAAAGTTACAAAAATACCGCAAACAGGATAACAAAAAAATAAGCAAGTAGTAATCAAAATATATGCATAATATGAAAGCTTACTGAAGCTGCAATTGAATGATGGCGGGCATTTCTTGACGCTGTATTTCATCCTCAGATCGATCCACGAGCTCAGTACGGCTAGGAGTCTCCTCAGACGGAGTGATTTTCATCTTGAAGTGAATTCTCCTCAGCTTCGGTTTTTCCCCTAAATCATACGCAATCCATCATAACAAAGTACTGAAATTTACATTATGATAAAGTGAATGTTTCAAGTTTTTGTAGGGAGGACAGAAGGGGGAGAGTAACTGCTGTAAGCAAAGAAAGCATAAACACACCCATAGTGATTTTCGTAGGAATAAAAGAAAATAACGTAATCTTTATGGCTTAAAATATTTCTTTGACTTCCATTTTTTCTAATACATTTGTGCTTTGAATAAAAGTCGTTACGCTGGAAACTGTAACAGTAATTTCAGTGGCCGTCCAGACGGCCATCTGCAATTCATTCAGTCATAGTCATTCGTGATACTCACTGCCATACCGAAGGAAACCTATTTAGAGTCCCAGAAAAGACACTAATGTTTGTAAATGTATAGTGTCTTTGCAGCCTGGGGCGCTCTAAATGTATGGTTGCAAAAGTCATTTCTGTTGTGGTTTGGTGGTAAGGCAGAAGGATGGGAGACCCTCGGACCACCTCTAACCTTAAAATTGTTGGAACGTCGAAGCTCAACCTCTTTGAGGCCCTGGAAACCATTCTTCCGTGAAATGTGGACTCGAAACCCACAACAACAAGTAGTTCTAGGTTACGTTGAACTATTAACTTTTACTGTTCGTGTAGAAATACCTATAAGAAAAGATAAATTTCAGTATATTTAAGCACATATTCTTTCTTGCATGCCGTATCAAATCTATACAGATTCATATTCTCCTAAACGAATATTCTTACTTCTTACCCCTAATTATTTTTGCTTCTTAATTACTAATCATCGTTATTGATACAGTGACACTTACTTAAGGCGGTCATTACGGTTTCAAATGATCCTAAACTTTTATAAAAATAGTCACCTTAGGTTACGTTCCAATAATCGGTGTTTATTCGGGTCCTAAGAGATACTGGTCATTTTCTGTAGTGATCGCTGTGACAGACTTCTTAGGAGCCTTATTTTTAAAATATTAATTACAGACCCTAGCAAATCACAGATCTGAGATCACAGACATCCAACACCTAAAATCACATATCGTCAATGTAATGTAAAACCCCTGAAATTGCATTTATGCTACTTATATGACTTTTCTAGGTTGTTTTCGTCATGCTATGTTCATATTCTCTGAACTTGCATGTGAAAGAACTATTATATCTGCATGAAAACACTGTTATGACGATTTATGATTTTTTTGCACTGAAAACGTAAACTCATATGAAACATTTAAATGCATTATTTCTAATGATTTTTCAGATGTATAGTTTGGATGTGGTACATATTTTTGAGTTCATTTTATGCATATTACTCATACGCATACAGTGATATTTAATAATTAGAAAATATTGATTCACTAATCATGTATGCCCAAATATATTAGTCACCACACAAAAACATTAAAAAAATTATACACTAAATGAAGGAAAAGTAATATAATTTAAATTCTATGAAGTTAATTTTTCAACTCTTTTTCTACATCACAAATAATAATGTACAAACACTGTATGCAAAATTTGAAATGATTCTATAAGGAACTCTCTAAGTTATCCTGGTTGCTGTGAACATAAATCACAAACAAAATTTATCAAAAATCGTATTTAAAGTTTTCAGATTAAAGTTACATTACATATGTACACAACTATTCAGGTTCCCAAACGAAAATGAAAAAATACATAATAAAAATACTTTGCCAGGTTCTGCAGACATATTGAAATACTTCAAATTATTTAGTTAAAAATAGCATAAAAAAGGGTGAAAACTGCATCTTTAATTTCCTCTTTAAACTTTGATTTCCGATGTGGCAAACAGTAACTTCCGGTTTATCATTTCTCAGAAAAAGTGATATATCTCCACTTCTAATCTACATAAAAATGAAAGAAATCTTGTTTTTGATAGCTAAGAATGAGGAGTTTAAAAATATTTAATAAAAGAATTCAGATATTTTAGCCAAAATCGGCCTTTTGAACGAGGTCTCTTACCTTCATACTTTCTTATTGATTACATAAGTATGCAGAAAGAACAAATATATGGATAGACGTACAGGTGGGTATACAGATTTAAATATACATATGTACCTGCATTGCTAAAATTAACCGTGAAACAGGATGAAATTTTCGAAGTAAAGCATTAAGTAAAACGAAAAATCTTCGGAATTTCAAATTTCTTCTTCTCTTTTTCGAAAAGAGGTGTCACTCATTTTAAACAAAATATTTAGCTTCTTTTAATTGAAATTAATATTAGGTATAAAGATATTTGTCATTTCTTTTATAAATATCTTTGCTTCATTTAAATTATGCTAATAAGTGCTCCTTTTTTTAATCATAAATGTTATTTCCGTAAAGGAGTTTATGAAGATATTTCGCAGTTTGATATTTTTTCAATTCAGCTGTTCCGCTCCAGAAACATACAAATTTAATTGAAGAATGTTCGAAACGAAGCACAGATTACTAAGTTACAGCTGCATCGCAGTTAACGGAGAAAAGCTGTATAAATGCCTAAATCTATCTATACAAGTACACTGCGCAAAAAAAAGGGGGGACAATTCTGTATCCCCCATTGTACTGGGCCGATTGACAAAATTCAAATTGCGTTTTACATGTCTCGAAAACGCAACTTATGATATACATTAAATTTATATATAGCATTGTTCTAATATAGGTATTTTGATACAAAATCGGACTCTTCCTGAAGTGGCATGCCAGTTGTTTTCCATAATTCGATTCTACGATTCAAATTATGCCTAAATATTAAATTTTGCAAACTTTGGTGCGAAATTTACGAAAACTCAAAATAACTGGAATGAAACTCAAAAATTTATGTTGGCGCATTTTTTCGGTTTGCGCCAATAATAATTCACTTGGGGATTTTTGATTTATAGTTACCTATTTTCTTTTTTCTTTTTTTATTGTACACGAGCGGGAAAAAAGTCGCCGTTGATACTTTAAAATCATCGTTGATACTTCCTTCTCGAAAAATTTATAAAATTATTTAAAAATACAAATTTTAAAAAGAAATCACACGAAATGTGCGAATTATATTTGGATTATGCCTAAATTTCGAATTCTGCAAGAAAGATTAAAGTAAGTCTAATAAAAAGAGATATTAATACATATAAATCAAATTCAATTAATAGTGAACTAAAACTTTTACGAGCTAATGCTTTTAAACTTACTCGCTCGATTTTTACAAAACCTGGCAGTTTGGCAGAATTTGAATCGTAGAACCGAAACATGGAAAAAAGTAGCATGTCATTTCAGAAAAAGTCGGATTTTGTGTTGAAATATCTATATTAGAACAATGCTATATATAAATCTAATACATATCCTAAGTCGCGCTTTCGAGACATGAAAAATGCGAGTTGAATCTGGTCAATCGGCCCAGTAGAACGGGAGATATAGAACTGTCCCCCCCTTTTTGTTTCGCAGTGTACTTTGCCTGGTAAAGAGATTTATATCATACCCAAAGAATGACGTTAATGTCTTACTCGTAGTGATGTCTGTAGTGAAAGTACTTTAACTTAAGCTCCTTAAAATATTAACTGATGATCTTCTGTCTTTCATTTGTGTTGTCTTTTTGAAAGTTGTTCTTTACATTTTACTCAGTTTTTCTGTTAATCTGCAGAGTACAGATTTTAGTAAAACGTTTAGTTTGCTTTACTTGACTTTGTGCTATTTTTCTGTTTTAAAAATACTTAGTTCTGAGCAGATGATAAGCAGCCAACAAAAAAACCAAATTTAGTCTTAGTAGTTGACGAACTAATTAAAATATAAAAAAGACCAGACTTTACATGTCGGCAGTGTCGTCTATTTAATAAATGATGACTGAATTTCAAAAGTTTTGAATTTAAAAAACAAATTAACTCTTGATCTCCAAAATGAAACTTGGTTTTCTTCGAATTCACACTTTAACAACAGAACCTAATTACCAATCTACAATTCCACAGAATTTAAACCTCAAAACACTTGACAACAGTTACCAAGCGGAAACCCTAGCTGCAATTTTATGAGTCTGAAACGCAAAGCACGTCTAGAAATGTTCTTTTTCGAAAGACATCATCAGCATACTAATCTGAAATTACGCAACATACTTAAAGGCAACGTTTGTCATATAATGAACTTAGTTCTTAATTCTTTCCTAGCAGGGAATCCAGCGCGTTTACCATAACAATGAGTTTTGTTTTTACCGGCCTTCTATATAAAAAATAAGCCATGTGTTTGTATCATTCATCATAAATGCTTTCTTCTTATGCATGTTTCGTGAATTATGATACACTTTCTTAAAATACGTGGTATAAAAGCGTATCCTGGTTCTTGGTAATCTATGACATTTAGTTATGTGAATCATGTTTATATGCAATTCTTCTTCTTGTATCGCTATAGAGAACTTAAAAAGCTTACACAATTAGATTTGGTCATGTATTTTGTAGAAAATGCAGATACATTTTAATGTTTTTTAATGCATTTTAATATTTTATATGACGGTAAAATGATTTCTAAACATTATGATTAACATAAGTTACATCGTTTTCTTTTGAATTCGGATGATATTTTCTTGGCTCTTGGATCCATCTTGATGTGATAATGCATATTAAATAAATTCGATACATTTTCCACTTTTTTGTATCGTAATCACTTTTAGTCTTTTTCTTTATCCGAACGCATGGCAGAATCCATACAAAGCTTTAGTCTCTATCCGAACCTATAGAAGACTCCATACGAAGCTTCAGCCGGCCGTCGGTCATTTCACACCATTATACAGCAAAATTTCAAAACTAGATTCATGGTTAAAAACGCAGAAACTGGTAAAGTAATATATGAATTACCAACGTTTCTAGTAAAACTTATATAATGCGGATATCCGGATCACAGACAGGTTAGTTCACTAACAAAGTGTTTGAACAAAACGCATCTCAGATGACGAAAGCTATCTCGAATTACAAATACTCAAGTGAGCGAAAATGATTTTCACAAACGTTTTATGGCAACCTCCAACACAGAATTTATCTGTAAGAGACTTCTAGAAACATCATTTTAATATTCTCTACTGCTTAGTTTGCGTTAGCACAAACTGACAACAAGGAACCTGCAGGAATTTACTACCAGATAGTGTTGCAGACAGAAACTTTTAATGCTTTTTTCGTTATTTATGTTATTGTATCCCTAGGCAAAACCATGGGCTTAGAAATTGAAAACGAAGATTTGGAGGAAAACTTATAGTACCCTATCGTCCATTCCGCTGTATGCAGTAAAGGGAGAATTAAATTTTCTTCTATTTATTTCTTTCATATTATTTTTTATACATTTTTTGTCCAAGGTTAGATGATTTCTATCACTTTTGTGTTATGAACTTATTGCAAAGTACTGCTGTAAATTATAACTCAGCGATAATCTTCTTTCACAAATGGATTAATTCCTTTTAGATGAATTCTCAGGCAAAAATATCTTCGGTTTCCAAACTTTTAGGATAACCTACTGGTGTTTTTAGTACGAGCAAGCAAGTAATCAGTGATGGTGGACTGGTTACTTGTTTACTTGTTAACATGTAGAGAGATAATAAATATTTTAGATTAAAGGTTGTAGAGTCATTAGGATTTTTTTGAAGCAGGAGATGCTAAAAAATGAGCAACGCTTTCGTCATAACTCGAATCACGGACCTCTCGAATGCACGCCAAGTGTGCTGACCACTACACCATGAAGGCATGCGAAAAAGGCGGGAGAAATACCGTATAAGGTACATTATTTTCCAGTAGTTGAAATGTAGAGTATTATGTATTTTGATTTTGAGGTTTAATTTGTTTCACACTGAACGTTCTTTTATTCGAGAAGCACTGCGCATAAATCAGAATGTTAAAATAAATAAAGCATTGGAATTTAGTAATCAGATGATCATTCAGAAGGATAGGAGTAAAATCTTTAAGAGTTGTCCTTACATTACTTTTTTAACCAGAAATTGTAAGAGGAATTTCGTGTGTTCTTCCTCTTATCTTAATTTCATAAATCTAATAAAAGCCTAGTCTTTAAATCCAAACCTAATAATATACAAAACCTCTAATTGAATTATTTGAATATTCATCACTCAGAAAGTCTTTCTTCTCTTCCAAAATTACAGTATACTCAGTACTCAGTTATCAATATATTCATTACTTTTATAGCAGAATAAAAGATTTCTACAGTTTTTAGATGTTGTTGTTCACTTGATATTTAAGATGCACCCTCCGTGTTTCGAAAAGCTTGGAAATGTTCATGTCATTCCAATCAAGCATCAGCAAGAATATGTATCTTTTTCAGTAGTTCACTCTTAATGAATTTAGCAAACTTTACTTACAAATAAACTTAAGCGATATAACCAAAGAGCACACGTTCCTGCTTAATGCACGCTACTCTGTCTTAAATCAGTATAAATAAAATTAATTCTTATTGAGCCCTATTTTACATTACCTAATTAAAGGCTTGAATAATTCATGTTATTCATCAGTTATTCATATACCCAAGAAAGAGATTTTCACTTTCAAAATGCAAAATTAGGCTTTTGACACATGTGATTCGTTTTCATTACCCTATTCAATAGTGAAAATAAGTATTTCTTCAAAACAGAAAGTAGAGCAAGAAAAGACCATTCTTTTGTCTTACTTATTACTATTAAAAAGCCATAGTTTCAACTAAACTTGTATGTAATGTTCCACAAATACGGGCTTTTGAATAAAATCGTTTCTTTGTGTGCAGCGTATTTCTTCCAAAACACTATGCCAATTTGTTCTGCATAAATTATCTTCTTAAATTTCAATGAGCACGAGAATAAAACAAATTTATTGCCATTTTCTTAATATTTGTTCAAAATTTAATAATAACTGCATTATTGTCGAAATTTATTTTCGAGATGCGACAGTTTGGCTTCCAAAACTGCCGCATTGATATACACTCACGTTTGTGAAAATTGCAACACCATGAAGGACTTACGCGAGTGAGCTGAAATTTTCAGGAAATGCAAAGTAGCGCATGATATGCAAATGATTAGAATTGCAAATCCGTAGCGCATGCGTATGCTGAGCAGCGCCCTCTGAACGGCTGATGGATCCGAATAAATAGACGGCTGTAGCGAGGCGTGTATGGTTATCGGTGGTTATCTGCTAGTGGTAAACGTTAACTCAATCTGTACTTATGCCTCGTCGACGAAAGAGAGCGAGATTTGAACAACTTACAGAGTTTGAACGAGGGAGAATCATCGGCCTTCGTGAAGCTGGATTGTCGTATCGTGCAGTAGCCTCTCGTGTGCAGCGTAACAGCAGCACAGTGATGCGCGTTTGGAAGCAGTGGACGGACGAGTGTCGGACAACTCGGAAATCCGGGAGTGGACCCCGAAATGTGACGTCAGCTCGCGATGATAGACACCTGGTCCGCATGGCGCGGACGGACCGTACAGCTTCCTCTAGACAATTGGCAGCACTGTGGTCAATAGCTACAGGTGTTTCATTGTGTGCTTCATCAATTCGTAGACGTCTGCTGCAGTGTGGACTGCGCGCACGGACTCCTTTATACAGGATCCCCCTAACGCACGACCATCGCCGCCTGCGGCTACAATGGGCCAATCAGCATAGAGACTGGCGTGCTGATTGGCAGCATGTCGTGTTTTCTGACGAATCCCGCTTTAATTTGTGGTACCATGATGGCCGCATTCGTGTCAGACGCTATGCCGGTGAACGCCACCTTCCGGAGTGCATTATCGAACGCCACAGTGGACGAACACCCGGAGTTATGGTCTGGGGCGCCATAGCATATCATAGACGATCTCAATTGCTACGAATTGTGGGCAATCTGAACAGCAACCGGTATATCCGTGAAGTTCTACAGCCCGAAGCTGTTCCCTTCCTTCAAAGCTTGCCAGGCGCTGTATTTCAACAGGACAATGCCCGCCCTCATACTGCTCGGATTGTTAAATCCTTCTTTGCAGCGCAGCAGGTACAGCTTCTTCCTTGGCCTGCGTGTTTCCCGGATATGTCGCCAATTGAACATGTGTGGGATGTCATTGGTCGGCGTCTTGCTCGTGATCCTCGTCCTGTTGCGTCTGCAGACGAACTTTGGGTACGCGTACAAACGATATGGAATGCTCTTCCTCAGTCAGACACTCAAACTTTGTTTGACTCCATGCCACGGCGTGTAGCAGCACTTATTGCGGCGCGTGGTGTCCACACAAAATACTGATTCTGATCTCTTGTTCTTGTTTGTTTGCTTTGAACATTTAATCATTTATTTGTACCACTACCACTCAACTGTGTATTAAATTGCATTCAATTATGACGATTCCTTCTTGGTGTTGCAATTTTCACAAACGTGAGTGTATTAACTCTTTATCTGAGCACATAATTACAAAAACTTCGAGTTTAGAAAATGAGAATGTTTCGAATTTTTCCTTCAAAGAATAAACACACGATATATGAAGATCATTTTCCGGTTCAAAGCGTATGTATATTCATGTATATACATACTCACACACGCAAATGTATTTATACGCGTATGTGTGTTTGTGTGCCGATCACATGTGCCTCAATGCCGATCAATGTAACAAGTCACTTCTATGTGACATATTTTATCTCCAAATAGACAATAATAGAAGCTTTGAGCGACTGGCGTTGGATTACGCATTACACTGGTAATGTGTTTTAGATTATTAACAATTGTAATATTTAAATCTCAACTATTTAACAATAATAGTTTATATTTATATTATAATAATAGTCTATATTCATACTATAAATTTTAAAAAAATCTACGGTAAACTCTAATCATTAAAAACTTGTGGAAAAAAATTAATGATATTAATAATATAAGTTAGCCATCAACAATATTTGATTACTTGAGTTAGAACATACTCTGCTGAAGCCAGTTGTGGACAGATGGTTACTCTGAGAAAAGGTTAAATACGCTTGCTGTCTGCTACCAGCAAGAAACTATCTTTAGCCCAGAAGTTAAATAAGAATAAGCCTTGCTAGAGCATGTCGACTCACATCTTTTAGTGACTGAACTATTTAACTTTATTCTTTGATTAAAATTTAAGTGAAAAGTATTCTCATCTGCATGTGGATCGTCCCATGTTCTTAGTCATTTAAAATCATTCACAAAAACACAACCGCAAAAGAATATCAACTTTAGTTCAAATCCTTTCATTTTCGAAAAGGATTTTAAAGCGTAGTCAACACTTACTAGTTACAGGTTTATTCATTATCAGGAATTCGTTGCTAAGGGTAGAAACAGAAAACTGTAGAGTTGCAAGTGAAGAATCTTATCCTTATCCCAAGTGAATACCTTAAACTATTGAACGAATTTTCCGGTTTTATCTATTGTGGTACAGTTCTATAAAGTAAATCAAAACAACTCGATAAATTACAACGTTCTTGATTAGAATAATATTTCTTTGAATATTGTGATTTATTATATGCTGTTATTGTCCAAGTACTCTTTCATTTTGACAGAAAGCCTTGCGCATGCATTGCGAGTTGCACCTATTGTCCACCTCTGTTGTTTCAGAGTTGCATCATGCTCTTTAATTGACATCAAAAGAGTGACACTATGCTCGCTATAATTTGTATGGCATCATAGGAGTGCTTGTGATAGGCTTCCATAGCTTTTGACTTTAAAGTTTTTTACCAGTACAGGACTCGGACTGAAATATCTATTCTTAAATTGCTTAAATTAGAAATTTTTTTAACAATACTCTTTCTTTATACGCAAAACTAGAAATGTTTTAGTCATAAATACTGCCCTTTTCCCGAGAGAGGCCTTTTCCGGGAATTGGAAAAGCATTTGATTTCATCATTCGTTTTCCTAATGAAACTAATTAAGCGACTGAAATGTAGTTCTATCTAGGTAATAAAACCGACCCTCCAGAAATGCAATGAGATTCTGATATATTTTGGCAATTTATTGAAACAGTCATCTTAAAATACTTTATATGTTTGTTTAAATAATGAATAGGTACTCAAGTATACGTTTCTCGAGCTTAAATAGAGATCTTAATATTATTTATCCTCAAGCTGTGTATTTTAGTGCAAATATGATATGAATTATTTGTGGAAAACACCCCGAAATGTATGATGTTTCAATACCTTAACTTGGAATACACTTTTTTAAATACTTGTTTTGAGACAATAATAATAAGAATTAGCGGTAAAAAATCATATTTATTAACCGAAAAAAGAAGGAGTCATTTTTTATTCGTTAAACGTATGTATCTAAGCGCAACTTTAATGACGCACATTAATTTCAAAGCATATAAATTATACTTACCATTTATTCTTAAATAAGAGGAGTAGCTGAATATATCCAATAGAAACAGATTTTGTAAAACTGCAGAAACAATATTTAATATCTGAGTTCATATTTTATTTTAATCCACACTATAAAATGTCAGACAAGAGGTTAAGGAAGCCTTTCGTATTATAAAGGAAAATTTATGGCGGTTAAACGAAATTTCCTCATAAATGCATTATCTAGTTGCTTGACTCTTGACTTTTATAATAAAGTTGCGAAGTAAGTTAGAGAGTGTGTCCTTTCATTATCGAATATCTAAAGAGATAAGTTATCAGAGATTTGTTGCTAATCAAAAGTTTAGGTGTTTTTTTTTTATTATTTAACTCTCAGCCTGACCTAACTCTAACTTGGTGGCGCGAAAAACTAAAAATACAATACTAAAATTCTCATAAAAATATACTGAATTCATTCAATCAATGCAAAGAGACTAGTGTTTGAAACTAATTACTTTAAATTAGATTAAATTTTCATAAATCCTCACCACAGTAAAATAAAGTTTATCATATTAACTCTCAACTCTTAAGTTCAATAAAAAAATGAAAATATCCTGCCTGGTGTTTTGTTAAAATCAAAAGATTATTAATCATGTAAAATGCGTTACCGGCACAAAATCATCAACATGCTATCTCTCACTAAAACTAACTAAATCAACTCTGCTTCCTGAAAACACATGAATCTCAATACAATTCTAGAGATAGCCACTAACATTTCTCATTTAAATATAACACAGAACAATTCAAAACACCAGGGAAAGATAAGTCTCACACTAAGAAGTCAAAACACCAGTTCAGTTAAATTAATAAATCTGATTGTATATTACAAACCTCATTAAATTCTCCTACGCCCGCAATAAACTACCCAGGTTCGAATGGAAGTTTAACCAAGTTTTTCGAAAGGATCACATGGGTGACCTACAGTAGACCACAAGATAAAAACACAAAAAAAACATACAATAGTAAATCAATAACATACATTCATTTAATATTGAAAAATTTTAATTACGGATAGCTGATTAACAAAACATTATCAAAAAATTTCTCGAAAATTTTCATTTGACAGTCTGTACAACTAACAATATTGTACTCAAAATTACTAATCATGCATCTTACAATAATTACGTAATTAGCACTGAGCAATAATCAAGTAGTTCCAAACAATTTTATAATCTTTAAATAGTTATAAATCCTACCAAAATCTTAATGAACACTTTACAATTACGATTATTTTAAATAGTTACTCAAGAAATTTAAGATCACATGAAAAGCTAATTTAGAATAACTTATTATTCTTTCACCTGTGACACCTCAGCATATTTCTCTTCGGCATACAGATATACTTAAATTTCTTGATAGAATCTCGCATTTATTCTCTCTTAATTAAAATGATGACTCATGACAATTAAACACTTAAAAAAATAAAAATCACTCCTTCAAATTAGTAAAATCACTAGTAATAAACATAACGAGAAAAAAAATCACTCACGAAAAAGCCGCATAAACTACCAACTGCAGGACCCGAGGAACCGTCTGACCATTCCTTGAAATCGTCGAAAACAATATGTCTGTTCTATAGCACCAAAGGCGGAAAACTTCTGACTTTGAAATAGCGCCTTCCAACGGTGGAATACTTTTCATAATCCAGCACTGTACTCAGTCAAGGAGCAGCCTTCCCTTTTCTTTCCAGCTATGTTCTCCATAGTAATCGGGAGCTTCAGTGCGAGCTTTAGAAAACCTTTTTTCCGAAAGGGAAAAACCATTCTTTCGATGTTCACCGATGACGATGACGGCAAGAAAAATACAAACGGGAGCAGCCTTCCATTTTCTTTCGAGCACGATTTTTTTCCCAAAGGGAAAACACATCAGCGACTAAACAGAACCCAACGTCTGAGATTTGGAGGTAGCCGCAGGATTTCAGTCAATTTCCCCGAAGATGCAACGATAGGGGCCCGCAACGCTCTCGAGCAAGTTCTCGCCCCTATAATATACCTACGCCCGCAACCGTACAGCGGACAGAATCGGCCCCTCTCCCTTTCCTCAAAAAGTCTCGAAAATCTCAGCAAACCTTCAAAATCTCTCTGTGTGACCATTTTTAAAACCTCGGGACACTCAAAAGTGGACCTCCTCCATAATTACTATTGGTTCAAAAAATCCATAAAATGAAAATTCACCAATGCTACACAAAATAATAACCTTTTCTAACCACTAGAACCAGAGCAATAAATACTAACCAAAATTCGAAGAAAACTCAGACCTCTCTTTTGACAGTGACAGGCCCTTAATTTCATGCGCAAAACCAAGGGATGTTTACATCGTGAATCGATAACGTTGCGACTCCTCAGAGAAATCCGTGAAAACGCAAAAACTGCTTATTGCTGTACAAGCTTTCTGCTAACTTAAAGAACTTCATCCAAATCAAATGACAAAGTTTAAAAAACAGTATAATTTAAAAATTAAATCTCACACAAGGACATTAAAATTACTTATTTACACTATTCATTGTAAATTAATAAAATTATTAAGCACTGTAATATAATACTTCAGAAATCTACACAACAGAATATATGAGCTTATATTTAATGAAAGTTAATTCATAATAAATAAGCGACTCTAAAGCAAGCAGGTTTAATTGATTTCTTTTGTAATATTCCCATAGTTGTTTGAATGAGCCTTAACTTTCTCAAACTGTACACTAGGTAATCAAAATTTTCGTTTCCAATTAGGCTTTCAAGCTCACATCTTTAATAATAAAATACTTTCAGAAGCGATATTTTACACCATCTAATTAGTTTGGATAGAGCCAAAGCTAATACAAGCAATTATTGGCTTTGAATATCATTTTTTATTATACTCGTCAAAAATATTTAAATATATCCTTGAAATCTATCATCTTTATAAGAGGGCAATTACCAAAATATATGATCCAAATTCGAGAAAATCCCTGTTTTCTATTCTGTTTTATTAGCTGATATGGAAATATTTTTATTTACAATCTATTAAAAGATACTCATTTACTGAGAAGCTTAAAGCTCCAAAAGGTTTATAGTGTGTATTAGCTTTAGTTCCTCCCAACTCGAGGGGCTGTTGTAGCCTTCCTCGGATTGAATGCAAATTTTAGCCAGTTTTCCTAAAGAAAAAAGGCTTAAAAATGCGTTCTTTTTCTCAATGAAAGAGCTAGAATGCTTTGCCATAACTAATTAACCAGCAAGGGCATTAGAAAATAACATAATATTAAAAATTCTGTGACTCTGCAATGCACTGGAAAAATTTTTAAATCATTATGTGAAACAATAAATAGTACATTTGGGAATTTTAAAAACTAATAAGTTTACTAACCAATCTTTGAAAACGATCATGTCTGCACCACGTCTAGATGTTGAAGTTTTAGTAATGCTATTATTGGTTAATTCTTTCAAGAGTATTGATTTAATCTGAAATGAATCTGAATTCCAAAGACTTCTTCTTGGTCATAACATAAGCACTTAAATTAAGTTCATTTTATAGCATATTCTTGCATTTTAATAGTCAAAGATAAAAACTCTTTTTGATTGTTCTCAAAATTCTGGTATAATAGTTTAGTCATTTTAAAAATAGTATTCTTTGCACTATTTTACAGAAGATGTAGAATAATCAAAACCACATAAAATAAAATTCTTGTAAGTTTTTAATGAAAAATAGTAGTATGCATGGATTATGTAATCTAGTTTTCGATTAATGTTTATATGTATATCAAAACGTTTATTTATTTCACCTGGAAAAAAAAAGATTAGGATTGTAAGGAATTTTATGGCAACCGACTACTTATGATATTAGTGTGTACTCTAACTTCTCGTTTACGTATTCCTTATCAGAATGCAAATGAGTAGCCAGTATTTAAAGCAGAATTCTTGATTTTAAGACAGAACGTGTTTCTGGCATCGCGCGCTAGGATTTTCTGTCAGCTCTGATAAATGTGATAAATTATTCGGTTTTTCATTATGTTGCTGCTGACACTGATTCTGTCGCGCTGATTAAGTAGTGAGCTAGTTTCGAGTAATATTTAATTGTGCTGTCTTTGACTACGATTCAGCGTTTGATTTAAATCTGAGTGTTCTGTTTAGTTGCATCACCACGACTTGGGGCTTATATTGTAGCACAAGAGAGTGCCTTTATGATCTAAATTCTGCTTCAGTAAAAGGATTATTTTTAACCTTCTCACGACTTTGTTCGTTCTTTCAAACATAGCAATAATTCGCTCCACATCTGCTCTGGTTTTTGAAATTAGCATTACCAGATCAAATGAAACCCAAAAGGTTAATTAGAATTCCGAATGTTTACTATTTTGATAACTGGGGACCAGTTTCAATAATTTTAACCGATGAAAGATGGGAAACATTTTTGATATTCCAAATTTTGATGAAATTTATTAATTCGTTACGATAATTTTTAGCAATAATTTTGAAAAACATTACAGCTTATTTTTGTTTGTTTGTTTAAAATTATTAGATTATTTTAATAGCAATGACTGTATATATATGTTATCTGAGCAATAATACATTGTGATTTCATTAAAAGAATCAAGAAAACTTTTCCAGTGAAGAATTCATCAATATGAAATGTAATTATAACTAACTCCAAAAGCATGAGTTAGTAATTAGAAAAAAATGTCATTGGATATTTTTTGAAAACAGGAATTTTATAAAATAAGCAATGCCCTCGCCAGGACTCGAACAACGGACCTCTTGAATATGCGTCGAACGTGCTGACCACTACATCACGAAGGCATGTGAAAGGTGGAGAAACACCTTATATACCCCCTTTTAAAGAGCGACTGGAAATCAGAGGTCCCAATTGCCAACGGGCGCCACTTGTAGAGTCATTAGGTGTTTTTTGAAAGCAGGAGTTGTGAAAAATGAGTAATGCCCTCGCCAGGTTTCGAAACCCGGACCTCTCTAATACGCGACGAGCATGCGGATAACTACAGCGCGAAGAGATGCGAAGAAGGCGGGAGAAATACTTGATAACGTAATAAACAGAAATATTTATTCATCTATTTAATTTTAATTTAGCTATCAATTCTTTGTCTTCCTTGTCATTTTATCAAATGCATACCACACAACAGGACTGAGTTTTACGTATTCATAAACTGATATTGGTTTTTCTTCCATATTTTAAAGAATATTTTTTTGAAAAAATTCTGCATTGATATTGTACGAATATCTCTGAAGAAATATTTCAGCATTTTGATTTGTTTCTTGTGGAAAGTATAAATTTTTGTTAACTTTTTAACGACTTTTGCATTTAATCCATAACGAACCCGTACGCAAGCAACAATTTTTGGTGTCAGGAATTGGAAGTGGTTACTTCATATTTCTGCAGCGAGTGGCGGCGGTAACGGACTTTTCATCATGGGACACATCAATGGTGTTTCTTGTAATATAACCATCGATAGAAGCCAATGTTACCATCACTTGAAAAGATGTGGCTGAACAATTGAAAAGCAAACTCATCTGGACGCCGCCCTGCGTTACCCTTCAGACTGTCTCATGCGAGAAGATCGAAATCGAAGGAAAATTAAACGTTAACATCACGTTAGGAAGTGGCGCGCTTACCATCACACGGCATATGTAGTAGAAATTACAGAGCCTTGTATACTCGGTTTGGACTTTCTAAGGAAATACAATTTTTTCTTGGACTCTAAAAATTACGAACTGCATTCTGCCTCTGAGGAGATAACCTTATTCGGGATTAATGAGGAAGTAGTGAAATCTATTCACAAAATCATAGCTCGAGACGATATCACGATACCGGCCAGAACAGAAATTGTACTTCCTGGACCCATTGCCGAAAATAGAAATTTCCGCTGCGGCGTAATGGAATATCCCACGAATTGTAATAGCCCTAAAGGTGTACTAATAGCCTCAGCCCTCGTCTACCTAACGAGGACCGTTATCCCGGTGAGAGTTGCCAATGTAACTGACAAGGCGAGAATTATTAAGAAAGGTGAAGTGGTTTCAGAATGTACTCCAATAACCAGCGTTGAAAGAAAAAGTAACATCTCAGAAAACGTGTCTTCAGAGAGCATTACATCGGAGTTATTGCCGAATGCGCAATTAAACGATGAAGAAAGGAATGCTGCCGAGCGTGTCATTAAAGATCTTCAAGATGTTTTCTCCCGCTCGTCTTTTGACGTCGGTCGAATCAGTTTGAATCAACATCGAATCGATAGTGGTGATCATCCACCAATCACGCAACATCCAAGGTGTCTGCCCATTCCGAAAGAGGATAAGGTACGAACACTGTTAGAGGGCAATGTCATCGAGACTTCAGCAAGTCCCTGGGCATCTACTACTTTCCTGGTGAAGAAAGACGGGTCAACCAGATTTTTCGTTGACTATCGCCGGTTGAACGAGGTTACAAAGAAAGACACTTACCCTCTTCCTAGAATTGACGATATTCTGGACACTTTCTGAAAGCAAGTGGTTCCCGACACTTGATTTAAAGAGTCGATATTGGCAGGTAGAAATAATCCTGATAACCGAGAACAAACGGCATTTACTACAGGACAAGGACTCTGGCAGTTCAAGGTGATGCAGTTGCGCCGGCTACATTCGAACGCCTAATGGAGACCGTTTTAAAAGGTCTTTCTTACGAAACTTGTCTGATATACCTGGATGACATCATCATCGTCGGGAAGAGTTTCGAAGAACATCTGGAAAATCTTAGAAAGGTGCTTTAGAAACTGAATCTGAAGCCAATCTGAAGTCGAGTCTCGCTAAATGCAAATTATTCAGACAGGAAGTGATTTACCTCTGACATGTCATCTCTGCTGAAGGTGTGTGCACGGATCCTGAAAAAGTACAACAGAAGAAGCTTTCTAGAACTTTACACCTATTATAGGAGATTTGCGAAAGATTTTCTTCCATCGCAAGACCACTTCGCAAACTGACAGAGAGCAAGCAAAACTTCGTGTGGACAAAAGATCCTGAGGATGAATTTAAAAACTTGAAGGAAGCTTTAACATCTGCTCCAATCCTGATGTATCCTCAGCTCGACAGACCATTTATTCTCGACACGGACGCGAGTAAGGAAATTGTCGGCGTTGTTTTGTCCCAAGAAAGAGAGGGTCAAGAATGTGTAGTGGCTTACTGGAGCAAGTGCTTGTCTAAACCAGAGAGGAATTACTGTGTCACCAGGAAAGAGCTGCTTGCCATAGTCAAAGCCGTAGAACATTTCCATCATAATCTATACGGCAGAAAATTCCTGCTTCGCGCGAATTAGGCATCATTGGCCTTGCTTTTAAATTTCAAGAATATTGAAGGTCAAATTTGTTACGTATTACATATTTCACTTGTGATTTAAATTGTTTTAAAGGTAATGATTTATAAAGATTAATTTGTTTTTATTTTTGTAGTTGAACTTAAGTTTCTTTGGCTTGTTGAAAAGTAATTATTGTCATTTAATTTGTTTTCGTGACAGTTTTGGTTAACGCTGATTTTTAAGTTGCTTGAGTAATTAATTTTTCTTCTTTTCTTTTGGTTGGTTAACTATTTAAATTTCTGTTTAGTTAATATTTTTTTTTCTTAACTTGGTTGTTAATGTTAATCTCTTGTTAAGTTGACCCTTAAGGTCATTTTTTTAAAGTTCTTCTAAAGTTTTGTTTACACAAGTTGGTGTTTAAAGTTTTAATTAAGTTTTAATGTGCCCTCTTTTCTGCTAAATTTGGGATCCATATTTTCTGACTATGGTGGTCGTTTTGGTGTTGTGGAGAACATAAAAATTTTTTCATACTTAATTATTATATTTTAGCTGAAGTAATTTTTATTTCCTTACTATGGTGGTCGTGTTTGGTGTTGTAATAAACCCAAGAAAATTATCTATGTAATTATTATATTTTAATTGAAGTACTTTTCAGCATTGAAGTTAATTTGTGTTTAAAATAAAAAACTAATACCATATTCTTTCGAAAACTTTTTCCGTTGCCTTTTCAAGAATCAAGATTTATGATGTTGTTTTCAATTTCTTCACCCGCCAGACGGTAGTCTGGGAAGCATCTGTCATCATTGGAACTTTTTGCACCCTGCTGGAGAGGGTAATTCCAACACTACTAATCCTACGTCAAGATCGAGGGGACGGGGTGTTTTGCTTACTCGCAGGCTTTTTCTATGCTGGAGTGGGACCCCTCGACGAGGCTAGTTCTGCTGAGAGGTAACTGACCTTGGTGGATCAGCGATTATTCGCCAATTTCTGGAGTTCGAACTACATTGGCTTCACCTTCCTGTGTGTTTTTCCTCTGGGGTTGCCAGGCTGTTGGCTGTTTTCTTACCATCTAAAATCGCCAAACGAGCATTTTTGGCGAATGGAGTAAAAAGGCTGGGAGCTAGCTACGAGGTCAGACAGACACAGACGGAAGGAGACGGAGATTGGAGCTGAGAGAGAGAGACGTTGGCGACGACGAGAAAAGTACTATCTGGAGCCACGAGAGTTGCTGTCTGCGTTCATAGAACGATGTATGAAGGAAATGGAGGAGAAAAACCACATAGGTTGGGCGACTAAATGAGGACGAATCCCACATAGAAGGGGCGGAAGGCTCCGAAGCTACCTTTTCCTGTTCAGATTTCTAATTTTCATTCTTTTCTTTTTAGCAAAAAAAATGTGGCTGCGCTGTGACGTGGCCGAAGTTCGCTTGTCGGATGTCTAAGCCTACAATGTATCTACTATGTTAACTTCACTGTTTGGAACGGTATGAAAATTTTGTTTATTCTCACAACCGTCACCAATGTAAAAATTTGTATTTAGTCAGTTATCTCTTAATAAATTCTATATTTAATTTTAACTTTTCTTGTAATGTTTTCACTTTTTAATTTAGTACATTGGACAAATAGTATTTTACACAACGCATAAATTTAAGTGTTCTGTTGGAGCCCTCTTAGCTACTATTTACTGTTTATTTGAAACCAGTTTTACTGGAGATATTGTGTTATCATGTGTGTCACAAACTTTACATATTCATGTGATTTAGAATGGTTATCCAAATATTGACTTTCATTTGATATTGAACTTAAACCATAAACATAAACTCTTAAGTATAAAAAACTCCAACAAATTGCCAGGTTGATACAGAGTCTCCAGGAATATGACATCGCTATCCGTCATTGAAACAGATCATCACATGCAAACGCGGACGCCCTGTCTAGAAGATCTTGCCCAGAAAACTGCCGATATTGTTCCAGGGTCAAAGCTAAATACCAGCTGCTTAATCCGGTCGCACGGCAAATTACAACATCCACGTGGGCTGATTCAGACCCATGCAGAGAAAATGAAGTCAGGAAAGACCAGCTGGAAGACCGTGGCATTAAACCCATAATTGATTTAATGGAACCTCAAGCAGAAAACCTACTCGGCAGGACATTTCGAACTATAGTCAAACGACAAAACAATATTGGGTTCTCTGGGACTCACTCCATATTCGAAACGGCCTCTTGTACCGGAAATTCGAATCGGATGATGGAAAGACATTCCGATGGCACCTGGTACTCCCAAGATCCCGGATCCCGGATGTCCTTAAAGAACTGCATAGCAGCCCTTCAGGAGGTCACTTCGGAATAATGAAGACCTTGCAGAGAGTTCGGGAGCGTTTCTACTGGAATAATGCAAAGGATGACGTGCAAACTTGGTGCCGAACTTGCGATGCCTGTGCAAGTCGGAAAGGACTGAAGAAACGCAGCCGAGTTAAGCTGCAAAGTCACAATCTAAGAGCACCTTTTGAGCGTATCACCTTTGACATCTTGGGACTCCGCCACGAACTGCTGATGACAACAAATACATCCTCGTTGTTATTGATTACCTCACCTAGTGGCCTGAAGCATATCCCATTCCTGATCAAGAGGCTGTCACAGTAGTAGAGGTAACGATACATTACTGGATTTCTGGGTTCGAAGTGCATCTTCGTTTACATTTCGAATAAGGAAGGAATTTCACCTCGGCTATAATCAAAGAACTCTGCAAGCTACTCGGCATTGACAAAACCCAAACGACGCCTTTACATCCCCAGTTGGACGGTATGATAGAGAGGTTTAATCGAACCATCCTTAATAACCTCTCATTGGTGGTTTCCAGAAACCAACAGGACAAACAAGTTACAAGCCGGTTGTCCACGAGACAACCGGCTGTTCCCCTTCTCAGATGCTCTTTGGTCGTGATCTTCGTCTGCCTTGTGATATTTTGTTTGGTCGCCTTTCAGATGCGCCTTCATCGCCTGAGGAATACATTCAAGATCTTCAGGCCCGGTTTGAAGTGATGCACAACTTTGCACGAGAGCGAGTCAACTTGGTGACAGAGAAAATGAAGACCCGCTACGACATGAGAGATACTGGACATCGTTTGAACGGAGGAGATAAGATGTGGTTGTGGAATCCGACTCGCAGAAAAGGACTTTCTCCGAAACCACGGTCACCTTAGGATTATCCGTACACAGTCCTAAAGAGGCTGAACGACGTCGTAGTTCTGATCCGTAAGTCATCGAACTCTAAACCTAAAGTCGTTCATTACGACAGGTTAGCTCCTTACTATGACCATAGTATGTAGTGTATATAATTGTAAATAGTAATGTAAGCAATGGTATAAGACTATGGTCCTTTTTGTATTTAATATTTGATAGTATTTAATTTGTATTTTGTTTTGATAGTATATGATTTGCTGAAAGTTACTTATTGCAATTATTGTTTATTTTGTTTTTGTAATGTAATGTTTATTATTGCATTGATGCCTTAGTCATTAGTTTTTCTTCCTGTCCAGGGACTGTACGGGCCGGGACGTGCAGTCCTTGGGAAGGGGGCAATGTTACGGATTTCGTATTTATTTAGCTATATATTTAGAAGTGTAATTAAAATTGTTGTATTTTTCCCATGCAACGCAGGCGATTTTTAATGAGAAAGCTACTTTGGAAAAGTGAAAATAAAAGAGCGCGTGTATTTAATATTTATTAAAGAAATATCTCGAAATTTCTGTTCCCATCGAGAAAATAGTAGGTTTTACTAGAATATTCTAGTGAATAATTAAAAAGCTTATAAAAGCCGAATTAAAACACCTCATCTCAGTTGTAGTTGTAGCTGTTTTAAGAGAACTGTCTGTTTACTTACTGCTGTTATTGATTGTAGCGATTTTGCTGTGAGATAGAATTAGTTTCTCTGTTTTTGAATTGAGGTTTGCTTAACCTTTGAGATATTGTAATATACTACGAATATCTCTGAAGAAATATTTGAGCATTTTGATTTATGTCTTGTGGAAAGAATAAATTTTTGTTAACTTTTTAACGACTTGCGTATTTAATCTATAACGAACCCGTACGCACGCAGCACTATTTAATGCTCATTCTACTAAAACTGTGCTGTTCAAAGCTAACTCTGTTCTTGGGGGAAATTAATTCAGATCATCCGTTACCCTCATTCCGGATCACTCCGAATTATGTAAGAGTTTTAAAAAATTCCCAAACTTGTTGTGTATTTTGAAACCAGAAGACTTTGAATTTTTTACACAGAATCTTCCATAGCATTGCCCTTCAGAAGCCATCTATATCTGTAGAGGTATTAGAATATTTCGTAGTAAGAGATGGGAAGAATGAACAATGCTCTCGCCGGGACTCGAACCACGGACCTCTCGAATACACGCTGAGCGTGCAGATCACTACGCCATAAAGGCAAGCTAAGAAGGCGGAAGAAATACCTTATATATGTATTAATACATTTGGGGAAGCTTTTTTTGCCAATGCGATTAATAGCATTCTTCTAGGTAGTTGCTTTTAAACCATTCTGTCCTTTATTTTTGAGAACAGGAAAACAGTCCTTTATTTTTGAGAAAGTTGAAAGTCAAGAGTTGAGGGCCTAAATAACAAGGCAGGCAGCAATGTTATACCTATTTTAACCATGTGAAATTGAAAACAACGAAGATAGCGCACAAGATCGTTGTCGTGAAATATGACCAGTTAAAAAATATTTTCATCTTTAAAGTATGAGTAGGTTACACGTATACAATTCTTTCTCTTATGAGTTGATAGATAGTAATAATATTGTATGGGTTTATTTTATTTCCTAATAGTTTTAACAGTTCCCTAATAGTTGTAATATTTTATTTCCTAATAGTTTTAATAGTTCTCTAATAGTTGTAATATTTTATTTCCTAATAGTTATATTTTTATTTTTGAATAAGCTTTCCTTTAATTTCTCATTCTGTCAACTAGTATTTCCTTCCATAATGAATTTTCAGAATCGCATTTTACGTAATTAAGGTAGAACTAGTATTTACATTGAAGTGTCAGTCACTTCAATAGAAGAGCTTAGAAGTTCCTAAAAGAACATGTTCTGCTTTTTACCCACGTCCTTGCTTTAAGCCAAATCTTATTACGCTCAGCCGTATTCTAGTGCTTGCTAGTATTCCTCAGGAAGCTTTAAATAAGGGCCAACTCTATTCCTGCACAGCTTCGGCTAATTTTTAGTTTAGTTAGCATTAGATTAGTTTCTTATTTTTTAACACCCAAGTGGAGGCTTCATGTAAGCCCGAGAGGGCCCAACTGTAGATACAGTAGAACTCCAATTATCCGAATCAATTGCTACCGGCCCCCATGCGGATAATAAAACATTCGGATAATTGTGTTTTTTCCAAAGGGTCTACGTACACTTTTCTTAATAATTGTATGTACGGTATATTGAAAATGGGAGAAAAAAAACTATTTTAAAAGAAAAAAGATTCTAATTAACTAAAATGAAAAGGCAACACTTTTACGTACATGTTAGATAGCGTACTGTACAGTACTTACAAGTGGTAAAAGTCATTGCTTGCTGAACATCTCAGGCAAAGTCAGCTGTTTGACGGACACCTTCCTGCACTTAAAATTTCTTTAAAGGATGTCTAGCGAAGCTTCTGAGCTAATATTTTAGTTTTTCACATAGAATCGTACCCGAAATTGGGTTTCAAATAGAACGTTGCTGCAAAAACCACTTAAAAACGATATCTTAAAAATTTTTGTTTGTTGCTGCCTTCATTGATTTTCTTGAAGAACTCCCATCTTCGTTTTCAAGCAGTGATACGAAGTTCAAAAGTATAGGTTTGCTTCTTTTTATGTCTGAAATCTTTGATTGTCCAACACTACGTTTCCGTCTTAATTTTATTCTTAAATTCTGAAAACGATTAGGATAATTGGAGTTGTACTGCAGTCTTAGGTCGAATAAAAGGGTAATTTAACCCTTCTTTGGACTTGTTATTAAAGCCTCAAAAGTAAGCGATTAGTCGCTAAACACTTCTGAAGTAGTTTAGTCGCCAATGACTTTCAATTTAGCTACAATATCATAATGTATTTTGGAATTGATATCTTCTAAAGGAAACGGGATTATAGTTGGGAGAGAGTGATAATTTCGTATGTGAAACAGTTTCTTCTTCTTTCTTCTTCTGTAGACTCGAAAATGAAGAAAAGAAATAATTATGTACAATATTATTTCTTAAAAAAAAAACAGAAATAACGCAAAAGTATGTGTTTAATTTATCTGGCATGCTCTTTTGTAACAGTAGAAGATTTTCTCCAAATAAATACCATTTTGAGATGACCTTTTGCAGAAGCAATTGGATCTTCCTTAACTTCGTCAGTAAAGGGAAGGCAAACACTTATTGGTTTCTAATATTGGATTAATGAAGTATTGTAAGAGCACAAAATCATTTTCAAAAGGTATTGCAGAAAGGTTTTAACAAATGTTATCAAAAAGTCAAAAGTACATTTAACACATGCACGAGAACTGTCAGAAATCGTGATTACGAATGCAATATGTGTTGAACTTGATATTTTCTAAACGTTTCATGTTACTAATTTTGGCCACACTGCTAATTCTAGAAAATGTTTACAGCTAGCTATTATATACTATCCCTGTTTATGCCAGCAAGTATTATGAAAATTCAAAGGAAAAACCGATACGAAAGTGTTGAAGAAAGCTTCGGTATCTTAAAAATACGAATTGTTTAACTTTGGAATAAAGATACAATTAGAAAAGAAGTAGCTAACATTTTAATCAAAGATTTAACGAAGTTTTAATACAGGCGTACACTAAACAATCAAATGAAAATTCTCTGTTAGTAACAACTCAGGGAATCTAACGTTAAAAAATGAAAACCATTCATCTCTAGTTTTTACCACACATCATGCAATTATTAAGGTATTATATTAACATTAGACTGGCTGTTGAAGCAGGATGATGAATAAAGTTGCTTTTGACACTATATCCGGCTGATTTTAGGAGGAGGCAATAGAGTTGTCTTGCAAAGAAGTAATGTTTATTGTAGAGGTAGGAGAAGTATGTTAATTTAACTTTAGACAGAGTTGACCCTTTAGACTGATATGGTTTTTATAATGAATATTATGCATTATGATATGTCCGCATGGGACGTTTTTGAACTTCTTAGAATTTTCGTATGAAAATCTACATTTCAAAGTACCCGTATGAAACTCTACTCAAACCTTAAAAAAACTTAGAAGTATATGTATCAAAATGTTTCAAATCCCCAGATATTGTTGAATAAATCAGCGCTAATATAAGTTTAAATTTTATGTTAAATGTAACATAGTTTCTTCGAATATGTTATCACTGGCACAAGTTAATAACGCGTGAAGCAGTAACGAGAAAATCGTTACTGACTTGAATGGATGCAAGTTAGAGGCAGAAGATGACTCAGCTAAGATAAAAATCGATCGTGGAACAGTGCTAATGAATGTAAATGTCAAGAAATGCATCTTCAATGAATACATGCTATTAAGCAACTGAGGCAGCTTTTGCCCATTTGCGCTTTGGTAGCTGAGGATGATGGTTATGTAAAACCATCTAAACTAGTCCTGTGAAAATTTGCAAATATAACCCTGATATTTGTCGTTTAACTTTTAAATTAATACTTGTTCGATGTGTTATTTTATCTTAATTATTGGAAAGTTTCGACGTAAGTGGAATTCAAAGTAAATTTTACCGTGAATTTGCTGCATATAATATGCTGTATAGAACTTCAAAACCTTTAACAAACCAGTAAATTAGACATTAGAGTTTGTATTAAGCAGAAAACAATTTTCCGTTATATCCGCTATATGTTCATCTTATTTTGACTATAATAAAAACATAGTAAAACAGGAAGCTACATTAGCGGCAGTGTCTCTGAAAACAAACTACATTAAGATAGAGATATTATGGGTTTGCGTAATACTTTCACAGAATTTTTGTAGGTTTTAACAGAAAAATTTCCAACCTTTAAAATCATCTATAATTAGAATATTCTGGTAACAATTTACATTATTGCTGTTTTGTATCCCTCCCACCCCAATGCACACACAAACATTAGTGTTTAAACAAGGCTATTCGAGGCAGATGTAACATGCATTTCTTAAAGGCACGCGATAAATATATTTAAAAGATTATATTATTTTACGAAAAAGCTTATTCATAACTAGATTTTAAAGAAGATGTGTATTTCGAAAACTGCCTGAATCATGACTTGTGATTATGTGATTTAATGTAACGGGTAAAACTGGTAGAGAATGGCAACAAATTTATTAATTTCACTTCATTTATACATAATGACACTTTTAAATCAATTAATTAAATTAAATTCTAATCATATTCCTAAACAATGTGTTGTCGTACCCAAATTGCATCCCTGTTTCTATTTTTTGGTGAAATCCTTATAAATTATATTAACCTGTTGGCATCCGCCAAATCCCAAACTCATAAATCTGTCATATATTGTCCTTATAGAACATTCTGATGAGAAGATAGCGTCACCTCGTAATCACAGTTAACACCGCTGATTGGATAAGCATCATGACTATTACATATCTATAAATAGGGCTTCTCCTCCATGTACAGGAGGAACGCTTGGGAGATGGATACTAAAATAAACGTATCATTTTATATTCGAATTTTTGCTCATTTCTGTTCCCCCGACTGCACAATGCTAATAATGTATGATGATATACATTACATATAAATATATATGTATATATATATATATTATAAACTTATATTTTATTGGAGAAGCAACAAAAATCAGAGTAATGTTTGTAAATTTTTCAGGACTATTTTCGATGGTTTAAATATAGAATCAACTTCTGTTGCTTAAGAGCAAATGAACAAGATAGAATATATGGTGATGAGTATCACTGGAAAAAAAATCAAGCTGCTGGCGCCATCTATTGACGAAACAAGAAAGCTAAAACGTAATTTCCTTAAGTGCTGAGGGTAAAGGTGGATTGGAATTAGGATTGCTATCTAGAACTGAAAGATACTTTTGAATTTGAAACGTCTCTAAAACTTCTAATTCACCAATTGAACATTATGCTGATTCCTGTTGTTTAGCTGATCTGTTAACTTAAGCTGATCTGATAACTTATGCTATTACGTTGTTAACAGTACGCTGTTTAACTTTCCAATAATCGTTATTCTGCTTGTTATTTTAACCGAAACCTATATTTAACAGCATACTAATGTAATTTTCTTGGCCATTTTGGTATGGATTGGCATATAGTTTTAAAAGGCAATACGCATGCACTTTAAGAGCACTTACTTTTGTATTTTAAGCCGAAAAATTATCAATGCAATTCTATAGGATAACGAAGGAAGATTTCAAATAGGATTTTATGTAAATCTACTAACATAAAAATAAACGTGTAATAATAAACATAAATAAACGTGTACATGTAATCAATGTTTAGCCTTCTTCCAAGTATGTGATAGTAGAAAAATAATAAATGAAATAAAAATTTCAATTAGCATATCATAATATAGAGTAAATAAACAGACAAAAATTACACATTCTGCTTGTTAAATTAAAACCTAACAACCTGGCTTTCCTATCAGGCGATTTCTAACGTAATTCAAAAGTAAACTCATAAAAGCTGGAAACGCAGCTACAAAAAAGTCAACAGGGCGAGGTTACTAACAGTCCCTTCCAAACAATTAATTCTCGTTCATTTTATTCACTTCATTTACAATTCCCGGTGTAAATGTACAAGAACAGAAAAGATTCACTATAATAAATAATACTGTTACGGATTTTGTATTTATTTAGCTATTTTAATAGAACTGTAATTAAAATCGTTTTATTTTCCCGTGCAATGCAGCGCGTGACGAATTTGAAGAGAAAACTACATAGGAAAAATAAAAATACAACAGCGCGTGCATTTAATATTTAATAAATAAATATCTCGAAACTGTTCTGTTTTGCTATCCAGAAAAATAGAGAAAATAGATTTTACGAGAAGTTCTCATGATTAATTAAAAGCTTTTAAAAGCCAGATTAAAAACATCTCAGCTCAGTTGCTGTTGTTTTAAGCGAACTGTATGTTTACTTACCACTGTTATTGATTGTAACGAATTCGCTAATTAAGATAAACCTTAAAACCTGTAAGAGCAGCCAATCAAAGCACAATTATATTAAAATCTTAAACATACACTGTAAAAATGTATATGAAATCCTTTTGAATTTTAAATATTATAATAGAATAATTACTTAATTAAGAATATTTAAATGTTATAATAGCCCTTCAGAAAAAAAGAAACAAGTTACGAAACTATATTTGACTTTCAAAGCCAATATAAAATAGTATTAAGTATTTAAAAAAGGATAAACAAATATTGGGCATCCGGAAAGTACTGCAGTTTTGAAAAATAGAACCACTTTTAATTCTAATTATTTCGTTAAGGAGTGACGTTTATCGAAGCTGATTTGCAAATATGGTCTTTTTCTTTCACGTAATATAATTCTAGCATGCGTTCTGCCATAATGTCGTTTCTGTGCATTGCTAAAAATGCAGAACTCAGAAGTTCATTTTCATCATATTATGCTTTTTTATCTTAAAGAAAGAAAAAATGCTAATCAGACTGCTCGTATCATATGTGCTATCTGTGAGCAAAGTATTATTTCTGATGACACAGTTCGAAGGTGGTTTGATAGGTTTAAGGGCGGAAATTATAGCATCGAAGATGATACTCGTTTTGGACTACTATACCCAAAGCAAGAAACTGTTAAGAAAGCTATTGCTGAAAGCCCATATTATGAAGTTCAGGAACTATCGACAGACTAACTGTGCAAAACACGCAGTACGTGATCATGAAGAAGAATGGGTTATGTGAACTACTACATGTGTTGGTTCCCCGTAATTTAACAGAGCAGAGTATGCTTGCTCGAGTTTTGGCATGTGATTCTTTGCTGGGAAAAGAAAAAAATAAACTACTTATTTTCAATAGATCATTACTGGAGATGAGAAATAAATTCTATACCATGACGTTACAAAAACATATCATGGTAGTGAGTTAGATGAACTACGTCAGGAGCATCGAAAGGGGGCCTGCATGGGCTAAAAGTAATGCTTTCTGCATTGTAGGACTGCAAAGAAATTACATACTATGAACTTTCCACCAAACAGACAATAAAGTATGTAAAGTACTATTTCAAAACGACAGATTTAAAAGCAGAAATTCGAAGCCAAGCGCCCAAGAACTGGCAAATCTTCAAGCTGTTTTCTTCCTTTGTGGCAATGCTTGGTTCTGCATTTTGATGAATGTCAGATAAAAACTTATTGAATATACTGAAATGTTTCGCAATATTCATCCTACCTTATCCCCTTGGATTTTCATATTTTCAGGTCATTTCAATGTTCTCTGAACGACTTGAAGATCACTTCTTTGAAAACAATCCAACAGCATCTTGATAACTCCTTTTCAAATAAATCTAATAACTTTTTTAAAAAAATCTGATTTAGACTTCACATTAGTTCTCTGTACGGTCCATTAAATTATGCATATATTTGGCTGAATTTTGAACTTATTTCCTCGAATTAATCTAACTTGAATTATTGATACTTGAAGGCAAGTTGTAAATGGCATCAAAAATTGCAAATTTTGAAATTAAATATCCCGATCAATTTTTCCTGCTAAACTCAAGCTTCTTATAATTTTATTTTCCTAACGCGTATAAAACTTTCCTAAATATTGGTATAGGAACCGGAAACCGTATTAAAATTTAGATTTTGTTATCAATCAGAAATTAATATTTTTTAATTTGTCATTGTCAAGACATGAATATTTTCGTCATTTAAAACACTTTATTAATTGGAAGTATATGGCTACGACCAACGATTGCGAAAACAAAAGTCGGATAAAGATTTTTAAATAAGGTAAAGCATGGGTACATATATATATATATATACAATAGAATTCCAATTATAGGAATCAACTGGGACCGGACTCCATTCGGATAATTGGATTTTTCCGATAAAAGGGTCTACGTACACTTTAATTAATTACTGTATGTACTGTATATTGAAAATAGGAAGAAAAACTATTTTTAAAGAAAAAGCGGTTTTAATTAATTAAAACGAAAAGGCAACCCTTTTACGTGCATGTTACATGGCGTATTGTACAGT
>KK119986.1:262204-305142 GCA_000611955.2 Stegodyphus mimosarum
GAAACACTTGAAAAGAATAAAACATAACATAGTGCTAAATTGACTACTCAAAAGAAGGCAAAAAATTTTATATTGTGCAAATTGACAATTCAAAAACACAGATTGGTCAAATAACATTATGTGTAAATCCGACATTCAAAAGCAATTACAAATAAAAGAGCAAAACAAATATACTTAAAATCTAATTGTCATTTAAACAATACTCAAAAAATTGAGCGGTCCATAATTATGCGATCCTGAACTTTTAATTCCAAAAAAAACAAATATAAATAATATAAAATCTAATCTGAGCCTTAAACAGATAAAAACTGAAAACTTATTTCAGACAAAAATTTAACAAACTGTAAACTTACTTAATTCTAACGAAGACCATCTTTTGCAAACTGTGTTCCTTCCAAAAGAAAATTGAATTCAAAAGCTACTCGGGAAAAGCAAAAATTTTGTACTTCTTAGAAAACGTTTGCGATAAGGTTCAAAGTTTCCAGTAGCAGAATAAAGTATTTTAACATGCGCTCAAAATGCTCTCTCCTGTTAAACTCTATGTGGGGGTATGAAACGTTGGATGCGGTCTGTAAAAATTATTACCGCCGAGGAGGGTAATTGTCAACTCCAACATGGCGGCGGTAGAAACTTTCTAAAAGGGGTTCTGTAAAATATTAAAACGCGAAAACAAAACTGGCTTAAGACTGAGGAAAAGGGGAAAATATTATAAAAAATAAAAGTCTTCACGTAATCGGGGTACAGTACGTCTTTGGAACTACAAGTCCCATTTTTTTTAGTAAAAGCAAATTTGCCAGTTTATTTAAATTTACAAAATAGAAGAAAGATAATATTGTTACGAATTTCACATTTATTTGGCTATTTATTTAGAATTGTAATTATAATTCCTTTTTATTTCCCCGTGCAACTCAGACGAATTTTGAAGAGAAAGCTACATCGAAAAAAAATAACAATAAAAATAAAAGAGCGCGTGCATTTAATGCTTAATAAATAAATATCTCGTAATTACTGTTGCCATCCAGAAAAATCTAGAAAAATCGTGATTGTTCTACTGATAATTAAAAAGCTTATAAAAGCCGAGTTGAAACAACTCATCTCAGTTGTTGTTGTTGTTGTTGTTGCTGTGGTAGTTGTAGCTGTAAAAAGCGAACTGCTGTTTGTTTACTTAATGCTGTAGCGATTTCGCTGTGAGATAGAATTATTTTATCTGTTTTGAACTGAGTTTTTGCTAAACGTTTGAGATATTGTGATATTATGCGAATATCTGTGAAGAAATATTTCAGCATTTTAATTTATTTCTTGTGGAAAGAATGAGTTTTTATTAACTTTTTACGACTTGTACATTCAATATATAACGAACCCGTACGCACGTAATAATATAAATAATAATTGAAAGAGAAAGAAAACAAGATCTTTGTACATATTTTCGTTAATATGTACAAACATATAGATATATATATATAGATAGATATAGATAGATAGATAGCTAGATAGAAAGATAGATATGAAAATGCTTACAATTTTACTTTTCTTATCAAAACGGATAGAGGGAAACAAACTTCCGATCCTTTGAAGTTCGTTTTATAGCGAGGTTTGATGGTAGTAGAATTAAAATGCATTATGTCGTTCCATACTTAAAATCTGTATCTAAGTGGAAGTAATAGTATGTGATTTATAAAAGTATATCATGCTTTACTAAATTTTTTCTTACGACATTAAGCTTTCATGAGAGACCGGGACTTTTCCCGATTTAGGAAATAAATTCAAGGGTATTCGCTGTCGCTCAAAAAAAAAGAGAACTGAAAAACGAAAATATCGTTTAGTTAATCTTCTTTGCAATAGTTATTGTAGAACTGAAGAAATATTTGCTAACGTGAGAAAAAAATCTTAACTAATTAGTTAAGATTTTTTGCACAAAAAAAGAAATAAATAAATAAAATAATAAAAGATCTGAAAAATGAAAATATCATTCAGTTAATTTTTTTGCAGTTATTGTAAAGCTGAATAAGTGTATGATAATTTAAGAGAAAGTGTTCTAATAATTAAGTGCATTGAAAAAGAACAGAAAAGCGGTAATATCATTCAGCTATTTTTTTTTCAATAATCGTAGAATTGAAGAAATGTATAACAATCTGAGAAAGAATATTCAAATAATTAAGCACACTATCGTATTTCAAGTCTTTCACGTAAGTCCGCGTAGACGACAGGTCTTGAATTTCGACTCTTGAAAATGCAGACGCACAAATTATAGATAGACTGAAGTGACTGAAGTAATCTAACCAACTTTTTTCTAATTTCCTCTACCTGTCTTTGCTTAATTTCTATCTCCACTACAACCACCAGTAAGCTTTCGAATATACTCGCTGTCTTGATAGAACTGTACTACATTTATCATTTCTTTGTTATTTGGGACTTTTTTGTAATACTATTCTTGCTTTTCATACTTTCATACTTATTTGGGTTTTTTTGTTCATTTATATGGTACCGCTGGATGGGTTATAATTTTGATGACTATAGACGTATTCCCATAAGTATTTCGGCTTACGTTACTTTAATGAAATGAAGGAAAACAAAAATCATAGATATTATTTTAACTTCATAAATAAGCACTTAGAAAACCTAGCTAATGCAAAAGAGTTGAAGCCTTTCAAATAACGACTCAGAAGTGTAATCATTTGTGTTTCATCAGTAAGTAAAGAAATCACCCGAATCAGGAAGCAGTATTCGGTACCACAGACAGTAAAAGGTTAAACCGGTGGCATTGAAATGCTTTTGTATCCGAACCTCGTGAAATCCTAAGTTTTCACAAGTCATGAATATGCATTATTTAAAAATTTAAGATTAATACATAAAGTTAAACTAAACTACTGACGTTATAACCATTTCAAACTAAATTATTTCATATAGAATTTCTTTACTTAATTGTTGATTTCAGAATTATTTCATATATCTTTATTTTATCTTTTTAAGACATTTTTCTTTGTCAAATATTTATTTAGATGTTTTATAAATTTTTAATTAAAATAAAAAATTATGAATATTAATGTCTAAAGGTAGATAAATAACAGTACGCGATAAAAGTAAAAGAAAATGCATCAGAAATGTGATATTTTAGATTACAATTTCAAGAAAATTAAATTAGTTGAAAATGAATACTAAACCTCATCCAAATAAATTGAAATCTCTTTTTTTCGTCTCATATATCTTAGCGTCTGAAATTGCATGCTATTTTTTTTTTTAGTTTTCAGGTATTTCTTCTGATTATGGTTCTCCAGCAAAAAATAATTTTTCATTTAATATTTTTAAATTGTATTTATGGAATGACAAAAGGATGTTGTTTTAGTTTCACATTTCATTTCATGTCGTTTCTGCAAACGAGTTTCTAAGTAGTATTATAACAGGTGATCATATTTCGTTAATCAACTGAACATTTTTAAATTAAAATTAATTAAATATAATGTTATTAGAATACTTCTGAGAAATATAAACTTCGTAAATAGTAGATGAAATTTAATTTTATGTCTTACTGTGAATGTGTGTAAGTCCATTCTTCCATGTGGTTAACTTTGGAGGAACTACAAATATCTCAAAATGGTATGTGCCTCCAACAATAAAATATTCATCTGCCTCCAGAATTTTAATTTCTGATTCTTCTGGTGGATCTGCAATTAAAAGAAAACAATTAGGATTAACAAATATGCGTTATATTATTCGTGCACATGATATGCATTGTTAATTATTGTCGATTATGATATGCATTGTAAATATTAAGCAATGTTATGATCAATTGTTTAAAATTTTATTTATCCACTTTTTCATATACATTATGCTAATGAAAATTTTATTCTTTTGATAATACTAGTATATGGGCGTTTACGATATCTAAACAGAAATAAGACAGATTTCTTAAAACTTTTCTCTTCATCAATTAAACAAATTCGAAATGCATGGTATAATAAAAAAACAAAAAGACTCATCTTATTACAAATGTTTCTAGAAAGCAATGCAATGGCCACGTATTTACCAGTGATAATTCAAATTATAATACAACTACTCCCTTTTTTTGTCACCCTTTATATGTATAAGATCCTTTTATCACACACATGTATTCACTCTGTATTACAAAAGAGCGTTGACAAGATATTCCTTGCCTCCAAATAGACAAGATTTTCCATGTAATTTTCGGAGGGGTTAATATATTAAAGATATTGTTTCGTATCGTTATTGCCATTCGATCTTGTTAAACTTCAACACAAGATATTCTCTTAGTCCCAGCTGATGTGCTTGAATCAAATGTGGAGACTAGATGTGTGTCGACTGACAAATGTATCTCGCATAAGACATCTGTTATGGGTAACAAGAAATTTGGGTAGTTAAAAGTATACTTTAGTTTATCACAAGTAAATACGGACCAATTAAAGTGCTTGTTTACAATGTGTTTGTTTACAATTTAACATGATGTTTAATTATTGGTGGTTTAGTTCTAGATAGATAAGTTGTAGAAACATTAGGTTATTTTAAAGCAGGAGTAAATGAAAAATGTGCAATACTCTCCCGGGACTCCAACCTGAAATTCTCGAATACGCGCAGAGTGTGCTCCCCATTACATCCCGAAAGCATGCCGAAAGGAGGAAGAAAATACCTTATATACTCCCCCTTCTAAAGGGCGATTGGGGATTAAGGGAACCCAATCGCCAAATCCTGGTGGTGGAGCATCATCATCCACCACCTTTTTCTTTTAATTCGGGTGCCACTGTAGAGTCATAAGGTTATTTCGAAGCACGAGTAGATAAAAATGTGCAATGCTTTCGCTGGGATTCGAACCGGAACTTCTCGAATACGGGGGCGAGAGTGCTAACTATTAAACCGCGAAGGCATGCCGAAAGGAGGGAGAAAATATCTTATAAATTTGCTTCAAAAATGTATACTAAATTTATGACTAGCTATAAACTTAAATAATATTTGAAATTATTTTTGCAAAGTTATTTAAAATTCAAACCATTTTAATGAGGCATAAGATAAATATAAGAATGAAATAAGAACATGTAAAACATCCCTATAGGAACAGCAGTTTCTATGAAATTTCCTCATACATCAGGCATGTTAAACTGCGCACTTCAACTGGGCCAAATAATCATATGTAAAATTGCAGGCCACAAGGAAGAAAGAACAATTCTCATACTTAATGACGTATTCAAAATGTGAGTAGATGCATAAAATATTACCTAGTATTAAAAAGGTTAAAAACGTTTTTTCAAAATTATTTAAAAAATCTGAAAAACATAAAGTGGATATATATTATTTATTTTTCGACACGTGCAACTATCTTTTGCAACCATTGTTCCTGCAACCATCTCTCGGATGTCTGAATATTTGTCGTTCGAACAAGCAGTTTTCAAATCAGAGGTCAGATCGGTCGACCTGGATCTGTCTAGGAACTTGCTTCTTTTCATTAGTTAGAAACATTGTTTACCGATATTACCGATCATGGAAATGATCCCGTACGATGCAAATTTGTGGCTTTCTGAGAATCAATCTAGCGAACGTTTTTCGAAGATGCCCCCTTCATTGAATCTTTACTTTAGAGTTGAATCACGTTGAATTTCTGTTAATTCTGTCTAAAAATGGGCTAAATATTTTTGGGAAGAGATCGTTTCAAATTTCCTTTAAAGCAACCAACGCATACGCTTCGATGTTCGATGAAATTCTAATTTTTATTAATACAACTACATTTTTTGTTATTTTCTAAGGGTGAACCAAGGGCCTCATGAAGTCTAGAGTCGCATACGGCTGCGAGATGTTCAAGTGTTGTATATTGCAAATTTCCCTAATGTTTCCTCTTTTTCCAAGATTATGTTCAGAGCTTTCGAAAATACTAACGACTAAAACTAAATTCAGTTTTGCTTTAATGAAAGTACGTTGTAATGTATGAATAGGTTTAACAACATCCTGTGCCAGCATCTATAAATGAAATAATAAATTATATAATTAGATAAAATTTCGAGAAGAAATATGAATCCAGTATACTTCCATACGCATTGATTTTAATCATTTAATTCTAATTGCTGTTGCTCATGCTCACTTGTCTGACAGAGTCAGCCCAAGCCCAAGAGAATTCTCGTGTCAAGGAGCTCCAGATTACGCCTGTCGTTGGCAACAGCCTTTAGCACCTAACAGGTGATTTGGCTCAGTTCCGCCCCCCAATTTTGATGGAGAGCACCCCGGGGGGGGACTGGTCCGAGGGTTTTCCATCCCTCTCCCCTTCCACCAAACCACACACGAGAGGACTTGCGGCTCGCCGCGTATTTGAAGTGCCACCATGCGGCACCAACACTACACATTTACAAACATCCATGCCTTCTCCGAGATTAGAGCCCAAGCCCTTCGGCGCGGCAGTCAGCGACGCTAACCACTATACCGGTTGGGCGGCGCTTAATTCTAATAATAAACAATGCTGATGCCAGAGTGATACTCAAGTAACCTTACAATTTATATCATAAAAATAAACGTCAGGGTGTTCTTGTCAGGAATCATTTAGTTTTTTTTAAACTTTGACTGCATTTTTATTAAACTTGTCAGGTTTACATTATGTTAATTAATAGTTATTTTAAATTTTGTATCTTTCTTATCTTAGTCTAATTTCAACTTACAATTTCCTACCAGAATGTAATTTCAGAAACGCAGATAATGCAAATGAAAATGAGTACTATTTAAGTCGTGACTTAACCGACTTCAAAAGAGAGAATCTGATTTCCTGACTAGCGCGCGTTTGCCTTCTGGCTACATCTCTCTTAGCTATTATTACGCTCGGCCATATCTTAGGCCCTTGCTAGGCTTCGCCGGTTTAATTAATACTTAAGGGCCAACTTGTTAGATTCTGATAGCTTCGGCTATATTCTTTAAGAGCTCTAGTTAAGCTAGTTTTAGTTCAAATTATTAGTATTTAAGTTCAAGCCCGAGTGGCGGCTTTATGCAAAGTTCCAAATCGGAACTGATTATAAATATACTGAGTATGAAAGGGTTTTAAATCCTTCTCAAGTCTCACGTGTTCTGTTCACACTTAAGCAATTATTCGCTTGTTAAGTGTTCGCGGGGTTCGGAGTTAGAACTTTAGATTTAAATAGTTGAACCTCACAAACTTATACTGCTAAATTTTTAAACGTTTTCTCCAATTTACAAATTCATTTCCAAATTAAGAAATGTTTGTCCGAATTTTAATTTAATTTAATTAAAAAAGGATTGTTTCGAATTATTTTTGGACATTAAGGAATTAATTCAATGCAAATTTCTTGCACCTTTATAATCAATTTACTTTGAGAGAAAGGAAAAAGAATTTAAAAGACACACCAAGAAGGAATTATTGTAACGAAGCTTCATGGGCAAATATCTTTCAAAGCTACGTGCAAATGATTAAATTTTGGCTGTCAGCGAATGAATAGCTAGAGCTGCAGAATATCGCAACTGAACATCCGGATAACCTTTAGAAGACAAGCTCGAATTCTAGAGCATAACTTCCAACCGAATGTGGTTCCGTTTATTCACTTCAACTATACCAATGCATTTTAAAGGGATGGCGCATAACATGGCCTATTTCACCACTCTAGAGAGGAAGTGAGTCAGCATAAAATAAGCAAAAATGATCAAATCGAAGGACCATTCCACATTTGGGTTGAAGCGATTCTTGCATTCGACGACGTTAGCAGGAATTTTTGAACTAAGGTTACAATACTACAAGGTTTACTTTTGTGTGATACTTCTACTCGGTTCAAAAGTAACTAAACTCTTAGTGTCTTTTTCCAATCTATGCATAAATTTAAAAATAAGATTTTATACTTTTTCTGGTATTTTAATTTATATGTAAGGTATTTTCTCCTTCCTTCCAGCATGCTTTCGTAGTGTAATGGTAGCACATTCGGTGCGTATTCGAGAGTCCCGGCGATGGCATTGCACTTTTCCACATCATTACCTAATGACTCTATGTGTATAAAGTGCATTATTTAGGTTTCATAAACATTTCCGCAGCTACATAGGGCTTTGCTATGATCAAGCGTAGAATCCTAGATTGATCCTAGATGATAAATCCTAGATTTTCTGCGAATATTAATACTACTACAACGTTTGCTTTTGTATAATACTCCTATTATGCTCAAAAGCAACTACACGCATTGTGTCTTTTTTCAACCTATGCATAAATTTTAAAAAAAGATTTTATACATTTTACTGTATTTTATTTTATATAAAGTGCATTATTTAGGTTTCATAAGCAATTCAAAGTTACGTAGTAAATTACATTATGTTCAAGTGTAGGTTATTTACGATTTTCTGCGAATATAATGCATTTACTATCTACAAAAGAATTAATACATTTTCTACGTTAATACATTTGATAGAATTTCACTTTGGTTTTATTTTTTTTCTTAACACTGTTCTGCTGACCGAACAACGACCCAAAGAGAGACATCAACATTAGATTTATGTTTTTCAGTTTGGACTTTATTATTAAAGCAGAAGTGCGTTTCTTTTGACTGGATATTAAAAATATTTTCAAACTGGAAAAGGTCAGCATAAATTAAATTACGTTTGATAAAACTTCCTTTACAAAACCTAATTTCAGTGCAGCAAACTGCTGTTGTTATTCATTAGATATGTTTTGCGCGTTTCTGCATTTCCCATATTGGAAATCGCAAGGAGTTTACTCATTTCTCTTCTTAGTCCTTTTCTTGTAGCAACCGTTCTTAATAGATTTTCTTTTACAAAAAAACCCCTAAGGAAATAAAATATGCTCTTGAGATCAGTCATTCTTGTTTAACTTAAAGTTTCCTAAATGCTATCTTCTTTGTCGATTCATGTGTTTAGAATAAATCAGATAGTCGTAGAGAAAATAAATAATGACCTAAAGCTGTATTCAAGCAACATTCATCACAATTCGAGTCCAGTTTCGTGTATCAAAACTTATAAATTAAATTATATGTGATTTTTCATATTTAAATTAAACATTCTTCATACCACGTGGTATCTACGAGAAAAATAAAAAACGGAATGAAATCTGCTGAATGAACAATAAATTCATCTATGACTGATAATATCGGTTAAATGATAAATAATTTTCTGAGTAAAATTATAAGGAAACAACATTTTATAACTCCATTTTTATTTTATAACTTTGCTAATTTGTACAAAAACTGACAACTATCGTTAATCGTTGACTGGCAGCACTGCATTTTATATGAATATACAACTTGAAGGGTTCCTTACTTTTATTCTGCTAATTTTTAAGTGTCGAGGAACCAAGTGAACTGCTAAGCGAATAATCGCTTAAGTCCAAGAACGGAAACTTAAACTCAACAAAGTCAGCACAAGATTAACAGTCGATCCCTTTCTTTGTACGTACAACAAGCCTCCATTTGGGCTTAAAACTCAAAATGTAAGAAATAAGAACTAACAAATGACTAACTAAAGATATTTAGATTACAAAGCTAACACAATTCTAAAATAGCTGACCCGTAATATTAACTTAAAAGTGAATTATCAAAAGGCAAGTAATGCCGCCCAGCGTAATATCAGCTTAGAGACACGTAGCCCAAATGCAAATTAGGAATCCTCACTCTCTTAGTCGAAGTCTGTGGAACTTGACGTGATACTTTTCTCCTTCTCAGTTACATTTAACGCGATTCTAAAAACTCATTCTGGTAAGGAGTTGTAAGTTGAAGCTAAGTAAGATAGGAAAATACATTAACTTAACAACTATCATAAAATTAAAATATACCTTACAAATTGAAAGTTTCGCTCTTCAATATGAGATTAAAAGGAATGTCAGAATGTTCACAAGTTGAAAATGAGATACGCAAAATATAAAGGTATCACCTCGGCTCTTCCAGCTTAGATAAAAAAGCTATTTTCGACTTCGCGAATTAATATGCATTTTATTTTGTTATGAGTTATGTATCATTAAATAAACTAATTAATCTAATTTAATAAACTAATATATAATACATAACTATTAATTTACTAATATATAAATATTAATTTATTAAATTAATGAAATAATATATAATATATAACTAATTTACTAATTTAATAACCTAATATGTATTTAACAAAGTAATTAAATGTTTCAAATGAGATATGCCTTGTCATACCACGTATTTTATCAGGGATTTCCTGCCATTCCAAAGTTAACTTGACTTGTAAACGGCGTATTCAATAAAGAACATAGTCGCTCAGGTCTATAGAAACAAATCGAATCTCAATATTAAGTACTACGCTCGCTTGTTGCCAGTTCCAGTTGCTCATTGGGTGAAACGCAAATGCAAAAGCATAAAATAGGAGGTCTTTGATTGAAATCTCAGCTGAAACTTAGGTTTTAGAGTAAATTCCTACTAATTATAACCCTTAGAATTATGCAGGACTTCCAGTGTTATGGTGCCTAACTGTTCTAAATTAACAGAAGTAGCTTAAAAAACTTTGATTTGGATTTTAATTTGATTTTTTCTGCATTTGCAGTTAAATAGTTGTTGAAAGCGGTATTTTCCTGTGAAATGAAACTATTTCTCTGTGTTAGCCGTTAGTCTGAGTGTTAAAATTAATTTCCTGCCACATAATTATAACTTTAAATAATTATGCCCACAGATTGCTGTAATGTCTTTGATTTTCCTCGCATAAACAGCAGTCCTAAAAAATGAAATGGACTTTGTAGATAACAGCACCACCGTGCTAGAAGAAAAAAAGAAGAAATATTTAAAAACACACTTTTAACTTTGTTAAAGAATGGTGATGAGTTTACAGTTTTTGAATAATGGATGGCTATTCAGTATACTTTTAATACTACTGTAAATACAGAGATTAGATATTTACCTAATTTTTAAAAAAGCTCTAACTGCAGTGTCTTCTAAATTTAACAGTTCTTGAAACTTAAACCCAATAAAAAGAGCTAGGTATTTTTTTCTAAGACCCTTTAATTGGTTTACTTTTTCACATCAATTAGCACTTACGATAATTTCCAACACTAAATATGTTGTTGATCTCTATAATTTTACAATGTCCTTCGACAGTTTCTTTTATATTTAATACCCCAGCCATTTTAGTGTTTCAAAGGAAGTACAGAAAAGAAAAGATACACAGTTATGTTTATTACCCAATATCCCAGTTTCATCTTTTTCAATTAAAATTTCGCTTTCTGGTGGTAGTTCTTCCAGAGTTTCTTCAAATACGGGATGTTCTCTTGAAATTTCAGTGACAGTTTCCTTAAAAGACAAAAACATAAATTAAATCTCGGATCAAAATCGTGCTATCTTATTTAAATAATTTGTAACTTTGCTTCATCATAAAACTGGATATCTCAATTGCAATTCGATTAAATAATTATGAAGAACGCGCGAAAGCTTCCAGCTTAAGAAGAAAGATTCTTCGGTCGAGAATTTCCTAGGGAAACTAACACGTGTTCAAATTATGCTTGAGAGAAAGAACTAAGACCTCATGTAGCCAGCATAGTAGTAGCACAACAGAATACTTGGTGAACTAAGAGTGTTTCGCGATTCGAGTTACTAGGCGTTATACCCCTTTAAGACAATAAGGAAAATATAATTATGTATATTTTACTTCAATTTTTATAGGTATTAGCAGAGAGAGATATCCATACATAATGCATTATTTGTGCTATCTCTTAGCAATTGTTCAATTCCTTTGTTGAAATTATTAAGATCCAGCGTTGGCCGTTGAACATACCGCTGAACATCGGTATTCTGTCTTGGGTTTGGTTCTCGGCGAAAGGTTTGGCTGCATGATGTCGTTTTATGGTTTCCTAGTGTGTTATAAAAAAGTAAATCCGGTTTCCAGTCGAAACTCTCCCACGAAAATATTCCTTCTAAAGAAGACAGTCATAATCTTGTGCCATAATCTGTTAATCAGCTTTGCATTTAAAACCTTAAATTTTCTAAATATTCCGAACATTTTTTTTTTCAAATTTCTTTTACTTTTTAAGTGCTAAATACATCAACACAGCTTATGGTCTTATATTTCTGACTGTATGATCGATCAGAAAATTATCCTATTCTTTATGATTCTCATCTTCTGTTTTACAGTAAAATTTCATAAATTCATAAATTAGAAAAGGAGTTTAGGATTAGGTCTAAAAATTACGCGGTTATGTGAAATAGCTTTAAAATATTCTTTCAGCTCTGAGCAACCGTAGAAGACTGCAGGACAAACTTTCGTTCCGTCTGAGAGCAGCTAAAATATCACAAAGGTTTGAAAATAAAATCAATAATAATAATAATAAATCGCTTATAGACGTTAGCATGAAGTCACAGCTTTCTAATAAGTAATGACTATTTATTAGCAAGCTGTGACTTCATGCTAACGTCTATAAGCGTTATACCGTCGCTTTCAATAAAAGCTATTTGTTAAGGGCAACTTGACGGTTACACAAATCGAACTTAACGCAGACAAAACTCTACTTGTTTACTACTGCTAAACAGCGCACATGTTCATACTGAATCTCTACAGAATACAAAATTAGCGTACCTAACTAAAACTCTGACTTACTCCCAGCTAAGTTCTCGTGAAGCAATTGTGACTAACAGAAGCTTTCGACAGCAAGTTAAATTACAACAGCTGAAAACTAAAACAGATGAGAAGCCTATGGTGTCAAACGCTTACTAATAAACTTAGCCATTAAAAGCTCATTTATACATTAAATTAGTTTGTATTAGGGTGAAAATGAAGAACGTAGAAATGTAAAAATCCAAAATAATAAAGCAATTCGATAATTAAAGAAAATTTCGTAAAGTAATTCCGGATTTCATCATTATTTAGACGTCTTTATAAAATTCTTTGCCCTACTTTAATTGCTTAATGAGACAGTAATTTAACTGACACTTTAAACACCTGCTTGTCAAAATATTTTCTATTTTTATTAGAAATGAATTTCACACGAAATAGGCTTTGCAGTTTTGAACTTCTCTAAAATGTGTAAAGTTAGTTCCTGTTTTCTTTGAAATTCTATTGTGCGCTTAAAATTTTAACCGAAGTTTCTGATACTCCTATCTTTATTTTAAACGTAAAAATTTCCCACAAATTTTAGTTTTCTTTAGAAAACATGTTTTTCAAAAAATGAGAAAAATCTAAAACTTAATTGTAAGGGATTTTTTGCAGATCTATTTTTACAGAGATCTATTTATTCTCTTCTTAGGTCTCGTCTGGAAATGTATTAGTGGAGAATTGCATTTTGCATTCAACGCACTCTGCCCTTCATTCCTGAAAGATTTTAAGAGCCAGACGTATCAGCAATCCTTTTTGACCTAAATACGTCATCGCAGTCTTCCATTAATCTAAATCTCTCGTAATCAAAATGTGTCTATTCTTCCATTGCATTGTCTCAAAAATTTACTAAAAGAGTAAAAGCATTATTTTTGTTTCACAAAGTAAATAAATTTCTAATTTGTTACAGTTGTATTTTCAGAAATTTACATTTATCAAATTTATGAGTTAAAACTAATTAAAAGCTTATTAACTACTAAATCCACCTATTCTGATTGTGAAAGTTCTCATTCCTTTTTTTATTTACAGTAAGTTTTTTTTGAAAATTATTTTACCTTTTATTAATCTAAACGCCTTTTCTAACTTATGAATTTATGAAATTTTACTCTGAAACCGAAAAGGAGAATCATAAAGCCTAGGATAATTTTCTGAGCTCAAAAAGCTACAATTAAAATACACACCTCTTACATACAATTTAAATGTGGGTAATAATTGCAAACTATGGATAATTTTTGGTACCTTTTACTAATCCTCGGTTTATTTTAAAGACACTTTTATTTTTCTTCTTATATGCATTTAAGCAAGTAAAGTATCATTACAGACTAAATTGCTTAAGTGTGCAACTCACGGCATCAAGGTTGTACGTTCGAATTTATCCTTAAAAAAGCCCATGTGTATTTGAAGTTGAAGTCTACCTATCCATAGATTTCGAATCTCCTCACAAGCCCAAACTTTTGAATAAATATTTGCCCAGTTTGTTCCCCATTTCTTTAGTTGTTAATTGGTTGGTTGATTTGGTAGATAATGACAAACACCCTATAGCTGTCTCCCTAAGGGCAGGAATTTTTAAGAAGAACTGGCTTGTATACACGCTAAGCATGAAGTGAAAACTACGGAAAAACTCATGTAGCCTGCCCGTTCTTCTAAAATCGAACCCAGGTCTGAACTACCAATGTTCAGCGATTTTATCGCTCATCCGCTGGTGGGTTCTGGTAATCAATAGAATATGAGAACCGAAACAAATGGTACAACAGATGGTGTAAAAAATAAATTACCTTTTATGGCATCACTTTTTTAAAAGATATAAACGCAGTGGAGTTTTATACTTTCAAATTTTTCATTTAGCTTTTCTGCGTAACAAAAATGCTTTCAACTTTAAATGAAAATTGATCTCAGTCAGTACCTTACGGCTTTATAAGAAGCATCAAAGTCAAATGGTATTATAAACTTGGGAGATTTATTCAAATTAAAATTGCAGGTCAAGTCAGATCTCAACAGTCGACGTTTTTCGTTTTATCAAATAATATTTCTTCAGCGATAATCTCTACAGCATGTCTAATATTATTTATCAACTCATCAGTCAACTTGGTTATTCCTGTGTAACCTTTCAATCAGATCACAATGATTTTAATTCTGAAGCCGTTACAGGTTATATCGATTACACCAACTCATGATAATGGTTAGAGAGTATTTTCCCATGTGAGTGTACATTCAAATAGCCTCGTACAATGTTTGCCGCGTGTGATATTCTCCAACATTTGGAGACTCTTTGATCTTCGCAAAGAACATTAGTTAATGTCATCTGAATGCATCATTAGAGCTATGTATTATGAAATTGAAGCTCTCATTGGAAAAAAACGATAATAGGAGATATAACACAGCAACAAAAAACCTTCAGTTAACGTTGTTTGATATTAGCATCATAACTTAAGGGTAAGGCAGAAAAAGGATAATTGAGCTTGCACATACCGTATCATTTTATATTTACTTCTGTAATTAAACACAATTTTGCAATAGTATAGAAAGTATTATTTTATGATGTTTTATAGTAACAAGAAATATAAAACTTGTAATAGACAAAATGTGCATTTAAATAAACTAATTGCAGGGCTTACCTCTTCAAACACCTTAGAAACTCTTTTTTTAGCTGAATCATTTTGTTCTTCTACAGGAGAAGTAATCTCATTCCCTTCCGTGATTAACAAGGCTATAAATTAAAAGTTATGTACAAGTATGTGGAACCTGTATTTTTGCAATACAGAATTTTCCATTAATGCGTTATAAATTCACATAAAAGATAACAATCAAAAAAGAGAAATAATAATAAGAAGAAGAACAACAACAACATCTGAAAGTTTTCAGATTTTATATTACGACTAAAGGGGCGTTTTTTAACGTTTTTTCTGATACCTTTGTTTATTAAATATCATGTTCTTCGCACTTAAACCACATAAAATTCAACAAAAATGTCACAAAATATTTAAAAACAGCATGTCTTTCGAATTTCCGATAGATAGTCTCTCGCGCTGGAGATAAAAATATTTAGTGTTGCCACTGCTCGCTTCGAAATCGTTGAGTTTGTTAATCAAAAATTCGTTATAAATTTTACAAAATATACAATAGATAATAAAACAAATTCAAAATTCGGACTTTCAAGCACCCATATTCGGACGGAGGATTACGTCCTACAAAATTTGAGGCTCTAGATGCCGTCATTTTGTCACAATGCGAGAAACAAGCCCATTCATGCAGATTCTTCATTATTTAATTCCTTTAAATATAATACAGGGCGATAATATTTGGAGGCAACAATTTAAAAAGTGACACGTCGTTTAGAGTGAACCATCACAACAAGCCGTTTCGTGACTAATATCCTTCTGGGCTAAATCTCCTTTAGGTTAATAAGCACTGTTTTATAAAACAAAAAATTTAAGATAATTTTAACCTAAGCGTATAGTTTAGAAATTCAAATTAAAGGAAATTTAATAAAACTTTCAATTAGACAATCAAGTGTAACTTCCAAAATGATTGAATTTACGTTAATGCCATTAAATTATTTTTAAAACCTTTAGCACTGTCTTATTTGGCTCACATCCTTATCACTCATCTTGCTGCTAAAGTAATTTTGAATTTAACTGAAATATTCTTAGTACATTTTATGGCAGCTGATGCTTTAACAATTCTCTCTCTCTCTTTCTCTAAAAAAAAAAGCGCCAAATCAATCAACCAGCAGAAAACGAAATATAATTTATGCAATAAGATTGCAATTAATCACAGTCAAATCATTTTATAAACTTTTATAAGCTAGATTAACCTTTAATTCTACTAGTTTTTGTTTTCCCATTACATCTGAATCCATTCCAAACACGCAGTTTAATCAAAATTTTAGTTTAGAATTAGCGGGCTTCAACATACTACAGTTAGAAACTAGAAGAACTGCGTTAAAAGAACCTTTATTACATTCTTCGATAAACTGACTTGGAGAGCGGATTAATAGTAGAAGTAGAACATAACCCAGGTCTGGTTATGTTCTACTCCTATAAAATTTATATTATATAATAAGCGTCTTGTCAGCATCCTAACATTAAATTGCATAATACTTTTACACAGTTCTCATTAGATAATAAACTAAATTCTAGTTTAAAAGGGGACTGATAGATCCTTGACTATTAGCTCATTTTTCTCCAAGGATGAGCAAACCGCAATTTAAGAACAACTGGTTTATAGTCCTTGCAAGTAGTAAAGAATAATTTCCATTTTAGTTTAAAAAAATAGTTTTTAATAGCACCTACAATTCATTTTGTTCCTTTTGCATTAGTCCTCTATATTAGAAGTTAGTTAATCAAATGCTTCCTGGTCGTTAAATTGCCGCCTACAGGAAAGTCTAGACAGTGATTATATAAGCTTAATATAATAACAGTTGCAGTTAGTAAAAAATTATATCATCGTCGTCTTTTCTTTCTTCTTCTATTTAATACTTCATTTATATATTCCTAGAGCAAAACGGTGTGGCTACAATACAAGAATTGCAAGGAGAATTGAAAATCTAACTTGTCAGCATAAATGATAAAAATAACTTGGAAAAATGCAAAAGTAATAAAGTCCCACGAGAATTATTAATTTAGAAATGTTTTCAAAGCTGTTGACACGCTTGAACTTAAAAAAGCAGCAACCTAATTCAGAACTGGATATTATTTTAAGAAAATAGATGCATTCAAAGCGAATGAAAATCTTGTTAAAAACGCAAAATAGCGTGAAATCGGAGGAAAACAACATCTGGCCATAACAAATTATTTGCTTTCCCGGCAAGTCTTAATTTGTCAAAAGTAAACTGAATGTGTTACTTGAAGTAGAGACTGAGAGAAGTTAAACATAAGAATAAAGATAATTAAGAGAGACGAGAAAAGCACATTCTTTTATTGGAAGCAATATATAAAATAAATATCTCTTATTATCTTTTGTAATTGAAATTCATTCATGTATTTCCGAATTATTTCGAAACATCTTATAAATTGTTTTTAAAGCAATTTTTTATCATTCGCATTTGTTATGTTAATCCTCGTAATATGTACTCTCTTTGCTCTTACAAATAAACATAAAGATCTATGCTTGTGCAACAAAAGTAACATTTCTTTGTAGTTGAACGAAACGTAAAAGCTTCAGTAAATTGCAAAATTGAAAGTTTCAGTATTATATAATTCACACTTAAATTAGCAAAGCAAGGACATGAATAACAATTTGATGGAAATTTAAACAGACAGATTTTTTCCTTTATTTTCACGATTGCTTTGGCATTATTGTTTTAAACTATTTGCAAAAGAGTAGTTAATTAAAGTGAAAAAGCCCAGTATAGAATTAGAATAAATTAAAATCTCCAATTTCGAGCCTGTTGGTTGATGAAACCGTAAATAATGTTTAGAAAATCTAATCGGATTTAGTACCGATATAGTATGTACTAATATGAAATCAGAACTGCGAGCTCGAAATATTTGAAATTAATCATTTTATTCAAAAGAATTGCAGTTCTAGGTCACAGTGATAACTAAATGTGTTAATAACTTTTACTAACACTTTTTACATAGCTCCATACTCCCTCCATACTGTAATACCGCTATGCACGCTTCTATATTAGATAAAACCTGGACATTTTTCTCTATGGATATTTCTATCAGACCTCTCAAAAGCCTCAAGTTATCAATTTGTCTTCGATTACAGCAAACAGTTTTACAAAGAACGAATATTTTTACGTTTTCTCCCACGTGAAATATATTTCAACTGTTCTAATTATAAAGAGAATTTCTATATAAATTAGAATAATTACATAAAATCAGATAGTTAAGTCTGTAACTCTTAAATTTTACTTGTTAGATTCACTTAAATATAACTTATGCTAGGCAAGTGTTAAGATGAATTATTGCTAATACAAAAATAAAAAGTTACGAAACAACTAAATTAACATCAACTAAGCTTTTAGTTAAACCCTAATCTGTGGTCTAACTTAAAAGATAATGTACAGTGCAACACTTGAATTTTCGCCAACGTGTGAACAAATGTACAAGTGTAAATTAAGAACTACTAAAAATTCGATTTTAATCGTCAAATCAAATAAACCTCTGGAAGTATTCTAGCTTTTTATCATAAGTTAATTTTTCATTTACTTCAAGTATGTGCTTTAGGTTGAGGTCCGACTGCAAGAGTAGGAGTAAACACTCAAAAGCGACAAGCAACTTTCTCTAGTAGGGACTGACTTCACTGGGATTCAAGACACGTTTCAGAAAGAAATCTTATTTCACAAATTTACATTGCTGAACTGAAATTTGGGTAAAAATATTTCTCAACTGTCCGAATTACTGTGACGGATGTTAAACAAACTTACCCGTTAGAAAAATAAATAATTTCCTCAAGTTGACACATAGTATTTAGAGGATGCTGTTCAAATATTTATAAATATTTTAGCTTTATATTACTCTTCATAAGAATACTTCGTAAATTGTGAAATAGTAGCATTTCTTCTAAGAAATTCTGGGTTCTAGTTTTAAAAAGTCTTCACTTTCTCGTAACATGTTGACATAATTATGTAAATCACTTTTAAGTATGTAAGGTTTATCCTAAGTTTATTAACAGTTAAGTTTTGCTTTTTTTCTATCTTATTCTAATTTCAGCTTACAATTTCCTGCAGAATGTAAATTCAGAAACGCAGTGAATGCAAATGAGTAAGAATACTATTTAAGTGGATGCTTCACTGACCTCTACAGAGAGAGAATCTGATTTTCCTGACTAGCGCGCATTTGCCTTTTGCTACGTTCTGTCTGAGCTACTACTCTCGGAAATACTTTAGGCCCTTGCTTAACTTCGACGATTAAATTAATATTTAGGAGCAAACTACTTAGATTTCTGATAGCTTCGGCTATACCTTTCAGATAGCTTAGTTAAGCTAGTTTAGTTTAATTTTATAGTTATTTAAGTTCAAGCCCAAGTGGCGGCTTTGTGTAAGTTTCAAGTAGGAACTGATTGTAAATATTCTGAAAAATAAGGTGTAGTAAAAATAAAGTGTCTTCTTAAGTGTTTTTTCCCACACTTAAGCGATTATTTGCTTGTTAGTGTTCGTGGGGCTCTATGACAGAACATTGTAATTAAATAAGTAAAACCCCACAAGTATGTTGACAATTATAAATATATTATGTTCCTAGAATAAGATGTACACTTACTTTAAGACAGAAAAGACGTTATTTTAGAAAAGACAGACGACATTAGAAAGACATTATTTTAATCTTCTTTCTTCCTTAGGGTTTTTAATAATTATGTAAATTTAAAAACTTATTTGTCAATGTTTATAAAGGATATTTGGTGCCTAGTTTATGATAAATTCATTATCTGACTGCTTTTTATTGTAAAATATTTATTTATTTTATTTAACCAGTTATTTTATGTTACGCAGCTTTACTGTCATTTCTTTCTTTCCGTTTTCCTCCCAAAAGACTAATTTTAGTTCTTCCGTATTTAAATGAGGTAGAAAGATGTAATGTTTAAGAAGCTTTAGATTATTTGGTCAAAGCGTGTTCCACCGGCTGAAAGTGACGTTACTAGTTGATATTCTATGTTAACAGTCTACCTTCAGCTTTATACCTTTGCTCTATTCTCGCCAACAGTGCTTGTAATGCCGGTATAGGTTTGAAGTAACTTGCGCACAAATCATTTATAGGTAGCCTTTCGGCTATCTTATGATTTAACTTAGTTTAATTCGAAATTTCTTAATTTTGAGTTACGCCATAAATGCTGGCTCGTTTTGTAAGCACAAATGTCTTTTGTTCAATTATATTGAGTTTAATAAAAGTATCTTCTACACACTTCTTACGGTTCTGTTCTTTATCTAGACATAGTGATGATTTGCTAAAGTCTAACTCAAGTCTTAACTCAGTCTAACTTAACTTTAACTTACCTAGAGTAAGACATTATTATGATCATATATCTTTACAAATAATTTAATGTAGCAGATATTTACCAATGTGTGTTTATTGTGAATCTAAGAGAAATAAGAAAATAAATATTAACACATCAATGTTATCTTATTTATCAGTCTATCATGTTATATCTCAAGAATTCTAGATGTTTTATTACACTGAACCTGGATGGTATTGTTTGAGACAGTACTTGATTATTGTTAAAAAAATTTGGATTAGAATATGAAATCAAACAGTGTTTTTATATTGTTACATTGTGCTAATAGTTATTTTTGAATTTGATTATTCAAATTCCTATCAACACAATATAACCAGTGGGAAGGGTTACAAGATTCAAATTTTAGCTTAGAGCTAATCAACATCAGTAAGAAGTCACCCAAATTTAAGCATATTCTTCATAATTTCACAAAAAGCAGTTTTCCAGATGTAGATCATTTTTATCATAAGTATCAAAATGAGTAGAATATGCACCACATCTTATCAGGTGAAAAGTTTTTTCTTTCCTTATAATTTTCAAAACTTAGTGAAACATTTTTTAAATACTTTTAGAATTGTTCTCCTAGCAATGTTTCTGTTCATAAAATTAAGAAACCTCCTGTGAAAAAAGTCTTTTTACCATTTTCTATGTTATAGGGAAATCCTTATAGAACTGAGCTGCGTGTGTGTGTTTGTGAGTAATATAAAAGTATTTTGCAATGTCGAAGGTGTAGAACGTAGAAGATTGAATCCGTAATGATGAGCAAGAATCTTGCTCTCGTAGAATGCTGAAATGACGATCTACAATGAATAGGAAACTGGCAGCCAAGGCAGATTATATATTCATTTTATTTCAGTAAACATGCTGCAGCCACAACTAACTTAACACATTATTTGTGCCTATTTCAAAATGTTTATATTTTCGGTAAGTTTGCAGTAAGAAGAAAGCAGCAGACTGTAGTCCAGCTAGGCCGAAGAGTAAACAAGCGAATGCGTTATGTTCAGGTTGAGTTAGTTTTGGTTCACAATACATTTTCATTGGATAGTTAATACTGCTATAAAATTATTATTAGCTGTTTGAATTTTAGTTCTATTTACGTCATCAGAATTATGTAAGAGTCATATGACATAGACTAGTCTCGAAATGACGCAATGCAAATAGAGATTACTATTTTTAGAATACAGATAGGAAATTAATTTACGTTGCTAAATTAAATTATAAAATTTTTTTTAAAAATCTGAAAGCTTTCAGATTTTGCACTACGCCCAAAGGGGCACTTTTTTAACGGTTTGTGGGTTACCTTTATTTATTAAATATCATGTTCTTTGCACTTAAACCACAAAATTCAGTTCAACAGCAATATCGCAAAATAGTTTTAAAAGAGCATATCTTTATTTTTTCCGATACACAATCTCGTCACGCTGGAGACAAAAGTGTTTTTTCTCCGTACAGTGTTGCCATCGCTCGCTTTGAAATCGTTGAGTTTGTTAATCAAAAATTCGTTAAAATTTTACAAAATATGAAATAGGTAATAAAACAAATTCCAAATTTGGGCATCGAGATGCCCATATTCGGATGGAAACGTACGTTATTCAAAATTTAATGGCTCTAGGCACCTTTGTTTTGTCACAGTGCGAGAAATATACATACATTTATGCAAATTCTTCATTATTTAATTTCTTTAAATGTAATACAGGACTCTAATATTTGGTGGCAACAATTTGAAAAGTGAACCAACATTTATAGTGAACCAACGCAAAATGCCAAAAGGAAATTAATAGTCCTTCAGGTCAAATTGTCCCTTTGGACGAATAATTTATCTTTTATGCATTTTTATTTTTCTTATATATATATATATATATGTAAATAATTACAGTATGAAAAACACTGAGAAAACTTAATTCTTTGAAGCTAAATAAAATGAAAAAACAAGAGTCAAAAAAAGGAATTTTGACGTCAAAACAAAACTGGCCTGGAAATACTGACCCCCGATGTTTGAGTGAATAAGTTTATTTAATTAGTTCTTTAAGTAATACTTCAAAAATCAACTGTTGCCTGCCTTTAGAAAAAAAGATTTCGCTGGGGAATGTTAACGAAATTATTTTAAGGGCATTCAGTTCACACATAAGAAAATCAGGAAAGCTGCGCACGGTCACTCTGTTTCCCGGTAAACTTTCTGTTTGCAATCGGAGGAACTTCCAAAGTTCAGCTCTCTTATCCTATCGATAGGTAGGCTGTTAAAATTACCAAATGCGTATATGTGTCCTATGATCACTTTTCGTTTCCACCCAGTTTCAGTTCTCTCGAATGAAGGAATTAATACAATTTAACGTGTATGATATATTTTGCAGATTTCCTAAACGTAAAATGCCTGTGTTAGAAATTTCTCCACGAAGGAGTCTCTTCTTAAGTAGTTAGATAATGCGAACTTTGCTTTAATAAATCATCTGTATGTCATTTACTAAACAGAAAATATTACCTTCTAAATGCTTGCTTTTTATAATTTTAATAGGCGATTCAGTGCTATGCTTCCATTCCTCGAAAGCTGACTAGTTCCTTACAAAAAAGACAGAGAGTGTTATAGAATTTTTGATGCAAAGGCAAGAGAAAGTAACTCGTGCCAGCTACAAATGATGGATAGCTTTTATCTCGCGTAAGGTTACGCAGAGGCTAAAATAAAAAGGTCAGTGAAAAGAGATTTTTCCTTCTTTGTAATAAAACTGTTTTTTTTTTCTTATTTAAGACTATATTTCCTAAACAAGAACAGTTTCACATGGGTAAGAAACGGATTTGAAGAAAATAAATAGTAGCTTTTATAAAACTTGTACGTAAGATTACAGAAAGAAATGATTTTCAGCTTTTTTAGGCGTTTAATTCTTTTGCAGTCACTTATTAAATTCTTTTAGCCTCAAAAAAGCGTACTTTCACATGGAAAAAATTTATTTTAATTAAAAAAGTGAAAGAGAGAGAGAGACTGAATGACCCACTTTACACCTTATGTATAAGTGGCAATTATACAATGAAATGATTCTGAATTGCTCTGTTGGATAATTTCATTTAGGTACAGCTGGCTCAAAGCAATATGACTTTCGTAAAAGATTTTTAAAGATATATAGATAATAGGCATTTTTTTATTAAATACATTTTTTCCCAAGCTTGGTTGCCTAGCATAAAATATCCTCAGACATTTACATTGAAAAACAAAGTTGTAAAATGTCATTATGGACATTTCTAAAATTGTCTACAATTGTAAAATTTTGCTTTCTGATCGGACACGTAAGCAAATTCACATTTTCTCTTTCACTTTTAAAATGCCAAATCACACTACCGAATCGCTCATTAGTCAGACAAATCTACCATCATAACTACCACGCATGCATTAATTTCGGTTAGGAAGTTTAAAAAAGCACAGTAAAAGACGTAAAATTATTACAGAAGTTTAGTTTCCTGAAAAATCAGCTTTTCACTTCACCCGGCCCACCTTTCTCACCAGTTTTAAAATTCTGCTGCTTCCTTTTTTGCCTTAAAATGAAACTAGAAATGTTTTCATACCATAAAGAAGCTTGAAAACTGCAGACGAAACTAGTTGCAAAAGACAGTTCTGTAAAATGTTTCCAGTTGTGAGAAAATTGCCAGAGTCGCTATTTAGAACCCGGAGACTATTTCAAATGTAGTAGAAGAGAGCAAAATATAGTGCTACGTTAATGATATTGTATAAAGGAATTTAAATAATTTTGATTAATACCTTGTAGTCATTCTATTTAATCCTAAACATAAATAAATAAATAGGAAGTAAATTTCAAAATCATATCTAATTTGTTTTACCATGTGCCTCTAAACCTTATTTAAGATGAACTCGAAACACCTTGAATAACTTAACGTCACCTGAACGAAAAGAAGTAAATTGTTTGGCAATATTTGGACTAAAACGAAAGCATGAAATCCACTCAGAATATCTTAAGAGTCTTTTCGTTTTCCTTATAAATCCATGCTTCCTTACGTTACGAAGAACTGATCAAGATTTTCTCTAGTGTTCCTGACTTTTGCAATCATTCTTAATGAAGGTTGAGCACTGAACAGACACTAAGTTTCAAAAGAATAGATTTTCAGGAGAAAGGAGTCTATTTCCACCCCTTTTTTAAATTAAAGTATTTTCCATTTTCGTTTAAAATGACAAAGGATTCCATTTCATGTGAAAATACGACGTCTAAGAAACCGGGAGTGTTGAAAAGAAAGGCCTCTCAGCTACGTAATTTGGAGCAATGAATATTTTCTTTTATGAAGCAAGTTTGAATTTGTGCTGAAATTGCTTCCAAAGCTGTTGCAAATTTAATCTCAAAACTTAAATGAGTGATTGTTAATTAGATTAATAACTTAATTTTAGATAATAGTGGTGGAAGAAACATTTAGTTTACGTCAATAATGAATAATAAAGCTATGAAATAATTAAGCTATGAAATGATCAATAATGAAACTACGAAATAACATGCAGCAAATTAAAAAAGTAATTCACAAATAAAAACTAATGTGTTAAAATTTTCCAGAAGATTTTTAATGATCAAATCCTGATTTCTTCTTTCATATCAGAGCTAACAATGATAAAACATAAGCGTAAAATTTAATTATAAAAGAAATTTTCCTTCTGTTATCCGTGTCAGCATAAAAAGTCTGTAACTATGGAAATTGCGATAACGAGGTAATCCTTAAACATAACTGAATAAAAATCCTTGAATAAAGTTAATTGAAAGGCAGGATTAATAACAGTTTCACTAATCTCTCTTTACAGCTCACTTTTGAGACAGATTCTTTTCATGAATTGTTATTAAGTTGACATTTTAATAACTTGATGAATCTAATCTTTATACTAGATTACCTCAAAAACTTTATATCTCGCACTCGACTTTGAATCCATACACATCCTCCTTCATTCCTAAGCAAAGAAATAGGTTTTATTTTACTCTTCCTCCTTTCTCTGCTTTAAATATACATTTTATGGCCCCTTTCACTCATAAAACCACTTAAAGTTGCATTAGTTATAAAACTGATAGTAAATTATAAAATTAATTGTAAAATTACATCAATTATAAAATTTTTCAAAATTTATAGAGATTTCAGTTATGTCTTCTGATATTAAATATTAAAATCACTTCATCTCCTATATTTAATTGATGGCTTCGTCCTTAAAATTCCTCTTCATACGTCGGATTTCTTTGAAAATATTTCCCTTCCTTATATGTTACAAAATGAATACCTGATTTATAAAGTAGCTCAAGTTTTCACGTTCACTCATTACAGATAGGTTAGGTTAGGTTATTTGAGTATGACAAAGCATAAGAAGGCAAACTGCCTACGTCGAAGGATGCCTTCATGAAAGACATCCTAAGGGAACCTGACTCGTAAACACGTTACGTAGGAAACAAACCACAAAACCCAACTATGCAGCCAGCCAAGTCGCGGTTCGAACACGCATCGAACTACCAACATTCAGCAATTTTAACCACTCTGCCATTGGTGGGACTCATTACTGAAAGACATATTAATGTTTTTGGTTCCATATCTGAACTTTTCAAATTCTATCACAGATTCGGAAGTCAAGGCTTTCCTTACCTGAAAATTTTCCCTAAGCTGAAGAAATAACTTATGATTACTACATTTAAAAAGGTCTGACGAGTACACCACATGACTTCCTTATTCCTTGTTTAATATTCCGTATAAGGAAATACGGAATATTAAATTATACGCGTTTTGCATTTCATTTAAACTTATTGGATTGAATTAAATGTACTTCGTCGATACCGCATAAACCACAACAGAATTAAATGCATATTTAAAATTCACTAAATTTGTTTACCACTGTGACACTCTGTCGCTAGCTTCATTTAGTAGCGTTACATCTCATTCATTTTATAACGCATAGGAATGCTCAAAAATTATGTGCATCATCTGGAGAATTAACTAATCATTGCCACATGTTCTATTCAAATACAATAATAAATCTAAAACGATGTGCAAAAGAAATTAAACAAAACAAAAACAAAAAACAAAAAAAGAAACAATTTTTCACAGACGATTCAGTATTTCTCATTCTATTAATTCAGTTCTCAACTTCGTGACAAGGCAAAAACACATAAAAACTCAAAATATCTATATTGAAAATTAAGAAGTAAATCTTAAAAACTTATTTCCCCTAATAAATTCCAGAATGGATTAAGCATGATTTAATTCGCAATAATAAAAGAAGGCCTTTATCTTTTTTGTTGCGAAGCTTAGTATCTCTAAATTGGCAACAAATCGAATCTGAGGCTACTCGTTTTTGATTTATGCAAGATACATAAGTACAAACTCACAGACGCCACGAAAAAATCTCTTCAGAATCCATTTTAAATCAGTTTTATAATTTTGTGAGGAAAAAATGACCCCTTTATTCTGTTCTTACGTACGAATGCTACACAAGAACATCGTTGAATTGCATTCGGTAGCTGTCAAACTAGATATTTTCGTTGAAGTATGATACTAGAAATTTTTCGAGATTACAATATTTCCTTTTTACTTTGTACAAGGAAGTAAAATTAATTAAGGATTTATGGCAAGTAACTGCGACTTCCGTGTCCCCATATCTGTTTCTGTCAGAGGGTCTTTCTTTTCAGATTTCCTGCTACACATATGAATTTTCTTTAACAGTTATTGTTATCGAATATTACTGTTATCGAATTATTAGTTGTAATCGAATGTTCGCACATGCAGAGTTATTGTTTGAATTTCGCAATAAAGACAGAGAGTTTGTTTTAAAAGGTTTAGCTTCCGTTACTGTCTTTTTTCTTTAAACTGCAAGCTCCATTATCGGTGGAGTGGTAACTTCGCTGACCTTCTGTAGTTCGACCTATGTCGGATTCCAGGCGAATGGGTTGGCTGCATGGGCGTTTTCGTTGTTTTCCCCATGTGTAATGTAGATACTAGTCAGTTTTTCAGCACACCCTCCACGAAAGCATCCCTTTCCTTACACGGATGGCCCTTTTATTGCTTTGCTATAATCAGATAACGAAAATATCTGATATATACACCACATGACTTCCTTGTACGGAATATTAAATTATACGCATTTTTTGCTGCATTTCATTTAAACTTATTTCCTAGAATTTCATTAGAGATTTATTTCTCATTCAATTAATTCAGTTCTCACTCCGCGACAAGCAAAAATACATAAAAACTCAAAATATCTGTATTAAAAATTGAAAGATACATAAAACACCAAACACGGTTAAAACAATTAAAATAAACTTTTTACAATTAAAATTACAGTTTCTTCGGAAAAATAAGAAATTCGGCCAGCAGGCAAGAAGGCAGATTTTTCGGTGCACAAAACTGAAAGTTTATTTTTGATCTCACTCGGGAAAAAGACACTGAAAGCATAGAAACTGACATAATTTGTTGTGGACGCAATGCTGAGTCAATATATGGGATAATTTAATAACTTAAATGATAATTCCAAAATGGATTAAGCAGGATTTAATTGGCAATAATAAAAGAAGAGGTTATTTTGTTGTTGCGAAGCTTAGTTTCTCTAGATTGGCAACAAATCCACTATTTTGCTAAGTTTCAAATGTAAACAAATATGGCTGCTTGGCAAAAAAAAATTAGGCTTAGCCGCACTTAAACAACTTTTAAATTGTTCATAATTCTACAACTCTAACAGCCAGGTTAACTAATGGCATAAAAATCTTAAGCGGAAGATAAGATCAACATAATTCAATCATTTTTAAAGCAGAAAGTGCGCAATATACAAACATGTAAGAATAAAGAAAGTTTGAGTTGAGCTCACTCAGCCAAGCAACAGAGTGGAGATATATATATATATACATATATTTATATACTTTTATGCGGCCGATTGCAACCAAAATAGGAGGTGCACATCTACATGTTATAGCAGTCCTATATGCAAAATTTCAACGTTCTGAAGCTACTCATCTTTAAGTTACGCAAAATACATACATACATACGTACGTAAGTACGCGCTCAGAATTCATTTTAAATCAGTTTTATAATTTTTTGGGGAGGAAAAGAGTCTTTTATTCTGTCCTTACGCACAGATGTTACGCAAAAACATCGTTAAATTGCATTCGATAGCGGTCAAAATGGATATTTTCGTTGAAATATGATACCCGAAATTTTTCACGATTACAAATCTTCCTTTTTAGTTCCTACAAGTAAGTAAAAACGCTTTTTAACTACGATTCAGCTGTGGCTTGCAGTTGGAGAGTAATCTCTTGAAATTCCAGACTGTGAAGAGAAACACCTATTATTTAAAACTTTCACCTAGAACGCTGCATCAAATAAATCATTTAAATCCCCCTTGTTCTAAGCTAGTAGCTTCAAGATAATTCACTAAGTTACAATAATTAATTCAACTAGAGCGCAGGTGATGGTTAAAGCATTATAATCTGCTTACATGGTCAAAGATACCGAACAGCAGATCAGCACTTGTTTAATCTATTTCTTAGTTCTTTACCTCTTTAATGATCCCAAAATGTCTCCCACATCATGAAAATGTTCATTATTTTCCGTGAATTGATTTCGTTCTTGTAACGTTACCGTTCAGAACTGTCGTTTAGTACTTATTTGATAACTTTTATTTGGTTCATTTACAGCGTTTTATTGTGAGGGAAATTTTATCCTCGACTTATGAACTACTTTCCTATAAGCTATCGATTTAATTTCATACGCACACTATTTGTCGATGACAATGCAATGAAGCATTTTTTTTTCAAAATTTAATTTAGATTTCCAATTAGATAATTGAAATTTCAAAATACAATTTTCTATTTAACAATTAAATAATTTTTCACATATATCTCCGTTTAACAAACACACTAAGCGTATCATAAGTATACTGTTTGAACCACCGAATAGAGCCTAAAAAACGTTTTCAATGAAATTTTACAAAAACTTAATCTCGGAATATTTCGCGACTTTTTGAAAATCGCTCGATTTTTTAGACTATTTGACGTTTATGATTTTAAAATTTCAATATCTGAAAATACATCAGATACAAAGTTTTCAAATTTTCCTAGATTATAAAGCAAACTTTTCCCCGTCTCTTAAAACATGATAAAAAATATTAATTGAATTTTTGGAAAAAAAATATGCTGTAGTCTGATGCAGGGGGCGAAAAATTTTTTGCTTTTGAGTTTGCCCTCTTGGCGCATTTAACTAGGAATTCATGATATTCCTTTTTTTTTTCGATTCACTTTTAAATAAAATGCTAGTTGTGACATTACTATTACGTCCAGTTTCGGAAACTGAATGTTCAAAGTGATGTTGTGATTCTGTGAATGATATTCAGTTATTTACTTTACTTCATAATTTTCTTGTAATAATGACTAAAATTTTTATCATTCATGATGTGTCATCGAGATTAAAGAACAGAAATTAAAATACAGGTGGAAAGAGGTTTCTTTAATTAAATAAGCTTTTATTTAAAATGGGTGATAATTAATGCATTGAAATGAGAAAAATAATTTATCACGTAATTTAATGAGAGTAATAGATTACATACTTATATTCACAGAACACATTAACAATTGTATATCTCGAGTAATATAAGCGCACGGCACCTAACTAGCGAAATTCAATTATATTGTCAAATATTATAAGTCATTATCTTTTTTAATTTATCATGAGCGCCATGGATTTTGCTTTGTTTCACTATAACTAGTGTATCTCTTTTCAAATTGTTGCTACCAAATAATACCGCCCTGTATTACTTTTAAATAAATTAAATAATATAGAAAAATCACATATGCATGTATGTTCCTCGCACTGCGAAAACAAAGACGGTACCTAGAGCCATCAAAATTTGAATCACATAATCCTCCAACCGAACATATGCACCTGTAAGTCCGAATTTTGAACTTCGAAATTGTTTTATTATTTTTCATCTCATATTCTGTAAAACTTTAATGAATTTTTGACTAAATAAACTTAGCGATTTAAAAGCGAACAACGGCAATACTCTGCAAAATAAAACACTTTTTCTCCAGCGTACAAGACGATTGCTGTTCGGAAAAACGTAAAATATTTCTCTTTCAGTTTCAATTACGAAACTCGACTGTATGAAAGCCACATGTTGCAGCGACCAGAAATAAAATACTTTTACCTTCCACTTATCAGGGGGTTGCTATTCTGTAAATCCTAAGATGCTTCCAAATTTAATTTGGAAAGTTGTAGAGTAATGAACTAAGCGATTTAAAATCAATAAGACAATTCTTAAGAATATATTTTTTTCCTTTTTAATGTGAATTATGTAAGTAAATATGTATGAAAATCACGAGATGTCTAACTAGAAGTATTCAAAATTTTTATGAAAGAATACTAGTCGGACTCATTAAAATCATCATATACTTTTTTTATGATAATTATTTTAGGCGCCCGGCCACGCAAGCGATTTCTTTCGAAAGGAGTAGTACAGAGAATATAAAAATAAGTATGGCACCCTCGTACTCTCTGTCGGGAATTGTCAAGATATGCTCTTTTTAAATATTTTGAGATTTATCTGTTAAACTGAAGTTTATGTGGCGTTAGTGAGAAGAACGAGATATAGAATAAATACAGTTGATAAAAAGGTAAGACATAAAAAGGTATTAATAAAAGACAAAAAAAAAATTTTTACCGATCTCATTAAGAAAACTGAATATTGATGTAATAAACTGAGATAAGATTGAAAAAAATATAAAAATATATGCCAACATCTAACATGCATCGGGAGTTCTAAGCATATACTGCAAGCAGGTTTTAAAAATTTTGTCATTTTGTTGTTGAAGTGATATGGCGTAACTAAAAGCAACAAAAAAGGGGAGGTTCGTAGGAGTGAGTACAAGAGCAGACTGGTGGACTGCGAACTCAGCAAGAACGTAAAAACCTTAACAAACCCTTTTGGGCGCTCGTTAAATTCTGAAAACTTTCATATTTTTTTAGACCAAAAGAGCGTTAGCCCGAATGGGCTATAAGTCTCGAAACAGGATTTTGTGTCATCGCTATAAACGGCTATATCACTTTTGAAATTTTTGCCACCAAATATTATTGTCCTGTGTTATTTTTAAAGATATTAAAAAATGAAGAATCCGAATGTATGTAAGTATATTAGCTTCGCATTATGAAAAATGAATGGTACATAGAGATTTCAAATTTTGAATAAGATAGTTCTGCACCTGGAAGCCCGAATTTTAAATTTCGAATTTTATATTTTGTAAAACTTTAATGAATTTTCGATTAACAAACTCATCGATTTGAAAGCGAGTAGTGGCAACACTGTACATAATAAAACGCTTTTATCTTCAGCGTGCGAGAAGAAGGTGAAATTTAACCGCGGAAAATTACTTTTCCTCACTATCATTAGCTAAAAGATTTAAGATAAAAAAACAGAAGCTTTGCGAGCAAAGTAATAAGACATCGAAAAAAATTTCCACATGAAGTAAGGCTATCAAAAATTGAGTAGTAATAGTATTAGAAGGAACAGCTTCCTATTCCAATTAGCAGTTAAAAGAGCTTCATTTGAACAGAAAAAAAAAGCACAAGATTGTCCCGGAAAATTTCCAACAGACAAAAGACGAAAAGACGAAGAAAAGACGTCAGTGGTAGCTTGGACTTTGTAACACCAACAAAACAAGTGATGTGTGTAAGAAATGTCCATACTATATGTGTGGAAAATGCACTTCCAATATTGAAAAGTTGAGTTGGTAAGAAGTGTTAAAAGTTATAAAATGTGTTTTATTGAAGGTAAGTGGAAATTTATAAAAAAAAAAGGACTTTTTATAAAAATAATGTGTTTTCTTTAAACAAGTAGTTAAACAGATATAATTGAGAGTAATTAAAAGTTTGCATTTTAATACATACATTTAATTCACTCAGCTATCGATTTGACTGCCATTCTCGCTTCTAGGTAGGGAGAAAGCTGTTACTCACGCTCACTTGTCTGACAGAGTCAACCCAAGCGCACCAGAATTCTCGTGTCAAGGAGCGCTAGATTACGCCTGTCGTTGGCAATAGCCTTGAGCACCTAACGGGTGACCGTGTGATTTGGCTCAGTTCCGCCCCCAATTTTGATGGAGAGCACCCCGAGGAGACGGGTCCGAGGGTCTCCCCTTCCACCAAACCACATGAGAGGACTTTTTGCTCGCCGCATATTTAAAGTGCCGCCATGCCACACCGACACTATACATTTACAAACATCCATGCCTTCTCCGGGACAATGTCTCCGGGACAGGGCAGTCAGTGACGCTAACCACTATACCGTTTGGGGGGCAGGGAGAAAGCTCCGCACTTCAAGTGAAAGAATTGATAGATTATTTTATGCTTTTTACTTTTATAAGGGAGTACTTCTGGAATCTTAACAGGTAGTTAGTTGCTACCTACAAGAAGAGACGTAACTTGAAGATAATTTATTATATCAGAATCTTTGGGATCTGATTTCTGAAATAAACTTTTTTAATTAGCTTGAATTTTATTCCCAATCTACACCAAAATAAAACAAAATAAAAAGTCTGAAAGCTTTCAGATTTTATATTACGCCCAAAGGAGCTTTTTTTTAACGTTTTGTGTGTTACCTTCATTTATTAAATATCGTGTTCTTCGCACTTAAACCATAAAATTCAATTCAACAGCAATACCGCAAAATAATTTTAAAATGAGTATGTCTTTATAATTTCCGATACACATTTTCGGGCGCTGGAGATAAAAATGTTCTTTTTTTCCCCTACAGTGTTGCCATTGCTCCCTTTGAAATCGTTGAGTTTGTTAATCAAAAATTCGTTAGGTAAAGTGTTACAAAATATGTAATCGATAACAAAACAAATTTTCAATTAGAGTTTCCAGATACACATATTCGCTGGAAGATTACGTTTTTCAAAATTGGATGGCTCTATGTACCATTGTTTCATCACAATGCCAGAAACATATATACATTTATGTAGATTCTTCATTATTTAATTTCTTTAAATATAACAAAGGGCGATAATATTTGATTGCAACAATTTGAAAAGGGAAACGGACATTTAAAGTTTTCATAATTAGCCCTTCTGAGCTAATAAAGTTGCTAGTCTGCGTAATTTTAAAAGCGGTTTTTTTCTTCCTGAAAGAATACTATTCAACCCAACACAGTCACCCTAATCAGATTTCTAGTAAAATTTATGTGCAAATATTTTTCTTTTATCATGTACTTTTATTTATGTCCAGATTCATGTCTTTGTTGTTATTATTGTTATTATTATTATTATTATTATTATTATTATTATTATTATTATTATTATTATTATTATACGTTTCAGTTAATACCTTTTAGTAACTTTGCACACGTGGTCTTCTCTGTTAGCTTACTTCATTTTGTAAAAAGAGGACTATTATTTTAAATGCATTCTATTAATGGCTAATTAGTTTTGTCCCTGGTTTATAACTTATTTTATTTAAAATTTAAATTTTTCCTGATTATATGTGGGAAATCATAACCGCCAGTGAGGTGACGTCATCTGCCGCCAGCCCAGCGCAGCGCAGAGCAGAGGAGACAACACCCAGAGGTAGACGAGTACCAGACCTGGTAGGGAACAGACGGGTTCCTGCGAAGCTTAGGTTACGGGTCCAAGCGGACGATGCTTGTCTATACCTGGATGAGAATAGACGCATTATCTCAAGGCATGAGTTTACGTGCCTGTAAGACTGATGGTGTGCGAGAATTACTCAATATTACTCGAACTTTTATGGACTTGCGAATCTTTGTGTGGTTAACCAATGCTTATGACAATTTTATCTATTAATAGCTACATGTTCATTTCATCTTTTGTCATCTTTCATCATATTAGTAATTTCATAATAAATTTACTTTATACTTATCTCGTGCTTTTGATCCTATAACCCTACATATATTATATCGCAGTATTGTCCGTTTGTGTTTGTTTATTTTTCAAAGAGCGAAAACGTTGTGCTGTGTAGTTTAAAAGTAAATAATATGGAATAAAAAAATCTCTGAAGAAACAAAAACTCTTCTTCTTCAGAGAATAGAAAATGTTCAGATCATAATAATGATAATTGATGTTATTACACAAATTATTTCCTCACGCTGAAACCACAAACTTGTTTTCAGAGAAAGGTAAACGCCTATAATATCCAGAAACCGCCATTATCTAATACCTAAGCAGTTGCTTGACGAATAATAAACGATGATGCAAGTAGAATAATAATGAATAACTACTAGAAATAGCAAGGGAATCAAGAATTATCCAGCCTTAACGTCTAGAGAGAGTTAGAATTAATCTGACTAGACATTAATTTTTATTGGTTAACGTCTGCGAAGTTTCTATAATTAACTTTATCTATCAATTGCGGAGAAATGCTTGTTAACATTTCTTATTTATTCGCTTTAGAGTGAAAGGCCTTATTATAGTCATTAAATTTATGCATTGTACGTGAATAACAGAATTATTCTAAGGAAGAGAATGATAAGGAGAGGTTTCAAAAGTTTGGAGATAATAAATATTAATAATTCCTGACCTAACAAGAGCTGTAAATTGTCATTTTCATCACATTTAAGTTGACTACAACGACAGGGACGTTTTCCATTTTGAAAAAAATGTAAGTGGGTGTAAGTTTTTACGATGGATTACATTTTGATGCGTATGGCACTATAATCACTGTGATATAAGGTGGGCACATGACAGTGTTCGTTGCCTTTGTCATAAAAAATATGATCTTGATAACTACTCTGTCTTGTAGAATAGTAACACAATTGAGTCGTCGGTTTATACTAAAGAAGGCATATTTTATCTCAGAATCGCACATGATATGATTTAAAATTGGCAATATTGCTAATGGACGTTGCCTAATATAAAGATTTTCTAATCCAGGAAGAACGTCGCGTACTTAAACACATCCCTTTCATACAGAATGGAATACTGCTTCATTCTTCATGAGTCATAATAAACTTTATTACACTGACTCTTATTCTTGAAGATAAACGAAAACAAATAGGATATTTCTCTTTAGATCCGTACACTAATCTTTCTTCACTTCCAAATGGAAAGGCTTATCAACTCAAGTATCTGCTTTTCTGAAGTTAAGCTACATGTTCTTGTAATGAATGTAATTCTTCTGGCCTTCTACTAAAAAATTCTCTAGCTCGGAGAAGAATTCCACAGTGATGCTTTAACATTATTATTCCAACACCTGTATGCAACTCAGTCACAACGCCAGAAGGGGATACTTCATAACAGTATTCTGTCATAAATGTACATGGACCTTTATTAAGGTAAATTTTTAGCAAGAAAAAAAAAACTACTTTGGTATAGGTACCATTTTTCCGGAATGCCAAGACACCTCCATGCAAATACGCGTCTATTTCGGTAGTCTAATTTTTAAAGGAAATGAAATTTTCACTAGCATAGTGGTGCTCCTGCACAGCTGGAAAGTAACCCTCCTCATAACTCGTGCGGGAGCTTTCTCTGAAGGTGTCCTGTCGTTGTTCTGTTCTGTACAGTGTTGTCGGCATCTTTATGAAAGCGATTTTTCAAGGTGTAAGAACACAACATTATAAACGTGTTTTCAACTTTATGCCGGAGATGTTTCTAGCTTGGAGAAATGGCAAAAGGGCTGGACGACTTATATAAACAGAAGCATATGTATGCAAACCCTTGTTATACAGCGGTAACTACAGTAGATACACAAAATGCGAATGTAAATGATTGTAACTATGTGAATTAACAAAACATGAAAAAGAAAGAAATTTTCAGCTTTATAGTCAAACAGGAAAACTGCAAATTTACTGTCAGTGACTAGCAATTATTTTTTTCAATTACATATTTGAATTTTAAAATATCTCATTGATTCTGTCGTATATAAGGTCCAAATAAGCTGTAACTTTATCATTGTCTACTCTTATCATTGATTGAGATGTATTTTTTCCACATGAAGTTATAGCAAAGGAACAAAAAAAAATAAGAAAAGTCCCTTCAAATGAAATAAAAAAATAAAACATTATATTTAATAATCTTTCTACAGTTTTATATATCTTTTAGTTGATTTCTGTAATTTAAAGTTTTCGAACAATAGTGAGTTAATGCATTCGAACTACTGGCATAATTTATAAATGACATTCTAAGAGCAAGAAGAAACTTTAAACGCTTTAGTGAATTCATTTACACTATTTTAATTAAATAAAATACTTTAAACTATTTAATAAGATGCAGCCAAAAAATTTTGGCACGAAAAGAAATTATATTAAAAATAAACTGTATTCTCCAATCCTCACAAAATATTAGTTCTTTAAATGTAGATGGCAGCACCATTTACGTAAGTAGATGAAAATACCGCTAAAACTCCATTAAGATCGTTATAGAAAATTTCCAACAATACTTCAGTGCCATTAAAGTGTAACATGAAAATATGCACAAGCAGTATTTAAACTCGTTAAATTTAAAAAGGATGTGGAAATGTAAAATTTCATTTTGGTTGAAGAAATACATAGAGGAAGACAAAACGTTATTTATATTAGATCTGCCTACTCTGGGTTAAGCTGCGAACATAGTCGTAGGGCCTGGTGGCGCAACGGTAGCGCGTCTGACTCCAGATCAGAAGGTTGCGTATTCAAATCACGTCCGGGTCAGTTTTCATTTTTCACCTGACTTCGGCTGCTATTCCTTATTTCAGTAATCTCAAAGTGGCGGCCTCTGAAATAATTTTATGCGGCCCACCAGTACATTTCAGTTATGTATTTATATTAATATGATGCTTAAAGATTTCGATGTTGCATAGATTTATTGAACAGTGTATTACTATACAGTTTTCATCAAGAATATAGAAACGCACAATTTATATGCTATACTCTTAACGATTAAATTAAAACGTATGATTTCAGTTTTAACTATCTGATGCAAAATATCTGTAAGAAATAAGTATAACACCTTTTAGAGGAATTTATGTTATTGAACAATGGAAAGATTTATTAAAACTAATCGAAAACTATCCCACAATTAATTATTTAGGTCGAGAAGTGATTTTTTCTAAAAAATGACTGTATTAAGCAAATTTAATTTTTATTTAATTTTTAATACCCTACATGCGATTTTTATATTAATATTTAAAGAAATTTTAAAAACACTTTTTATCTAGTTTTTGTCATTTTATTACATGCTATATCGAATGATCTGTTGTATAATATTATAACATTACAGCATTATAACTTTTAATGTTATTAAAAATGCGCAAGTACCTGAAGTTAACATCTATATTAACAAACAAAATATTTTTTTTTATCTCGGTTTAAAGTTTATACTTTTGCTGTTGTTGTGACTAACTACGCTTATCTTTCTTCCCCTATCAACAACCTCTCCGGAGGACTTTGGAATCGCCAAGAGTGCCCTCATGCCGCACAGATACTATACATTTACAAACACCTATGCTTTCTCCGAGATTCGAGCCCGATGTCTTCAGAATATCAGCGTCGCTAAACACTATCTCGTCTGCACGGCAATTTATACATTATTTGATATCATCGGAAATCGCATACATAATTTTAATATCTAGAGTCATAATTTAAATAAAATAGTTTGTACGACAAGTGTTTAACAATAAATTTTATTATTATTTTATTTCCTTTTTTATGCAATTATTAGAATGTTTGACAAATTGCATTCCCTTTATTTAGCAGGTTAATTAATTTTGATGACATATTTATTTACATGTGGGTTTAAATTACTCTAGAAACAACAAAAATTATTACAAAAAATACATAGGCAATTAATTGTATATTTTTTAATTACAGATTTTTAATTATCAACATCTCTAAACTTAAAAATTTCATCTCTAAATGTAATTTTTCTAATCTCTAATCTAATCTCTAATTTTTCAAATGAGTACATCCGCTCCTGAGTACTAATAACAAACATACACTTCATCTTTTCGTCTAGCTGACATATGACAAATGGGTTAGAGCTCTATGGTACTAGACAGACCTGTAGTTTTCCCACAAACGTAACGAATTTCTGTTGTTCAACAGCATTTGCCCAATCGTTTACATGTATACGTTGCGTAGAAAAATTTGCATTTGACAGTTCCAAAGAGTTCGACAGTAAAAAGATTAATTGCTTGTATCCGAGGACACGGTACAGCTAGATTTCTTGGACACAGCCCATTTTAACTAAGACTAAACAGTAGGAAGTGAACATGCAGCAATCGCTTTTAAAGAGTCTGAGGAGCGTATCCTAATCAGTGATTTGATACGGAAATGCTCAAAAAGGCAGTAAAGAATATGTTCACTTTGCGGAGAAACCGAAGGAACTGAGAAGAAAGGAAATGTTGAGCATACAGTACATGGTTCAGGGTATTTGTTGTGTTTAAGGTTGATCGAGTTTTCTTTAAAGACAAAAATCTAGTTTCACCTTAATTGTACATAAACAGTCAAAAATTTAGTCATCTGAAAATCCATTTATGTAGTTACATGGAATGGCCTTGCACTGACAGAATACTGAAATGTGGTGTGTATGACCTTGTTGAATAGTGGACCTGTTTTCTTTAAAATTGCAGTAAACAGACAATTTGCCAAGATAACAATACACAGTTTATTGCCCTTTTTAAAGGTTGGTGGAAGTAAGTGCTGGTTTTAGCAAGACGATGACTCTTCTCACATACTCAATGAAAACATGCAGTTTTTGCACGGGTTTCTCGACAGCCGTACCATATTAGAAGGATTGTAACCAACGCTATCACCCGATTTTTCGCTCGCAGAGATTTTTTTCCTGTAGGGATACCTTAAAGGAAAGATCTATGAATGTTTCTTCAACTGGCAAGCACCAAACAACGTAAAGAAAAATTACGACATAGTTTGGCAACATCAGTGTACGGGTACTCCAAAAAGTTGTATGAAACGTTTAATGAAACGTTTAATGAAAAAACGCTTACACATTCATTACTAAACAGTATTGTCATTTCAAACATCTATTGTAAAGGTTTGAGGTTGCATTGGTACGGTATTATAAATAACATTATTAAATAAATATTAGTAATAAGTATTGTCTGCCTTGTAGTTTGTGGATTTAACCAAAAAGCTTTACTTGCTTACTAAGATGTGCGTGACTCTTAGGTCACCCTCTGCTTTCCTTGAAGCTAACTAAATATTCGAAAATCTTTGAAACTCACGCCAGCGTAGGAAAAAAGTACAGGCACCGGTTATCTGAACTTTTTAATAACTGGCTGGATATGTGACTTGATATGTATGTATATGTGTATGTATGAAAGTATTGCAAAATCTTTTATTTAAAAACAAAATTATTCGAAATATTTCCGTGCAGTATGCCGCTGAATACTGATCAGTGTAGACAAAAAAATAAGAAATTTAGAACCAGTTTCACAAAGACCTAAAAGAAGTGAAATTCAGTAGCAATAAATTTTAAAATACTCTATAAATATGCAAAATAAGAAGTAAATAAATCTGAAATACTAAAACCTAAAAGTTAGAAAAACCAGAAAACTACAAAAACGAGAAAAATACAAAAGAAGAGGAATTCAATCAAATCTGATGTAACATTATCAAGAGGAGGATGCATCAGACTCAACTATAATCCCCCTTTCACTCGAAAACATTGCTTTTCTGTATCCAAAATTAGCCATGATTAAATTCTAAAGTGTTTAATTATAAGATTTCAGCCGAAAATTTTGAAGTCCTCCATATATATATATATATATATATACACATACCAGACCTTTTCTCTTTAATATATATATAAGTAGTTTCTTGCTCCTATTGTGCCAGCTCACAATCCGTCCAGGCTATATATACCTTAACTACACTGGTGTGCAAAAATTAAGAACGAAGTCGAAAAATTAGCATATCAGCTGAACGAAGAGGCAGGGCGGACAGAAAGACCAACCAGGAGATTAAGTAAGGTGATGTACGGTAGCACATGCGCAGATATGCAGGTAGACGTAATGGGGGAGTGTCTGAGTAGTATAAAGCATGTTGTTGGTGTAAGATCAGTATTTCTGGCAAAGAGATTGCACGCCGTATAGCAGTTAAAATCAGACCGAGTTGCTGCCTCAGCGAGAAATGGCGAATAATCAATCTGTTAGACGACATCTGGATGCTTTTACCCGAGCTCGAATCATTGGGAAGTTGGAGGAAGGCCGCAGTGTGACAAGTGTGGCTGCAGAGTTCGGAATTGCTCACAGCATCGTTTCACGACTTTGGAGACAATTTCAAACTACAGGAACAGCTATCCGGGGGTTTAGTAGTGGTCGTCCACGAGGAACCACACCCGCAGATGACCGGTATATTGCCTTACAGGCCAGAAGAAACAGGCGGCAGACAGCGGGAGAAATCGCTAGACACACGACACAGGCGACTGGACGACCGATATCGCGTTTTACCGTGGCCAGAAGACTGCACGGTGGTGGTCTGTTTGCACGACGCCCTGTACGGTGTGTACCTCTAACGCCTGCCCATCGGAGAAGGCGTTCTCTGTGGTGCCGGGAACACCGGAATTGGAGAGACAATGAATGGGGACGAGTACTCTTTACAGATGAGAGCAGATTTAGTCTGAGTTGCGATTCTAGACACATACACATCTGGACAGAGCGGGGAACACGCAATAACCCCTTCAACATCATCAAAAGGGACTGTTTTGGAGGTCGCGGAGTTCTCGTTCGAGCAGACATAATGCTTGGTAGCCGGACCGACCTTCATATCTCCCAAGGAGGTTCGTCACCTGGGACTGCTATTGTAACGAGGTTCTTCTTCCTTACATGCGTCTTTTCACAAGGGCTATGGGTCCTCAGTTCCTCTTCATGGACGACAACGCTCCACCTCATCGCACAGTTACTGTCGAAGAGCTGTTGGAGAGTGAAGATATTGAACACATGGATTGGTCGGCAAGGTCTCTGGATCTAAATCCCGTCAAGCATGTACGGAACTTACTAGCGAGACCCGTGGCAGCACGTAACTTATCGCCAGTAACGATTCCGAAACTGCGATTGGTGCTACAAGAGGAACGAGCAGCAGTGTCTCAACAGCTCATTAACAACCACATATCCAGCATGCACAAATGATGTGAAACCTGCCTAGCAGTCAGGGGAGATCATATCCCCTATTAAAAACCGGATGTTTCTTGCTGGACACCCATCACAGGGATGTTTCGGCCTTCAGTCGCATTGCGCTCCATGCTACGTTTTCAATAAAGCTTCTTTTTATGCCTCTGATTTCTCTTTTATTAAGTGTTGCTTACATTACTCATGTCTTTACGAATTTGGGATCTTACGGTATTAAATGTGTTGATTTGGAAAGCTTTCGTACAAAGTTATATTGAAAAAACCGTCTCGTCGTTAATTTTTGCACACCATTGTATGTTGAAAATATGTCACATATACATATCTATTAAATCTTTAACTTACGAAAAACTTTTATACAGGTGGCGTGATGGAACTTGCATATTATGTCTAATGTTAGATGAAATAAATTTCTTATGTAGTCATAAAGGAATTTTCAGTTGCAGAAAATTTATAATACAGTGGCAGACGCGATTTTATATTTATTTAATCCTTATTGAAATTTGTAGCAAAATTTATGTTCTTTAAAAAATAAGCTACATACGAGACAGTGCTGAACAAATGTGGAGAGATGCATGAATGTAATGTTGAACGTAACTCTTATACATCTAGCACTACTATTTTTTCAAAATGATTTCTAATCTGGTGTTCATTAATATCGTACCACTATATAGCAACGCAAATTAAAATTACACAAACAAATAAATTTAATAACTCAGTATAGGGTTTGATAAAAAAAAATATTTCATCACTTACTTTCCTCTTCGGTCCTTTGTTCTGGTTCTTGAGACTGTGCAAAGAACTGTACCGTGATATTACAGAAATGTGAAGTAATACTGATAATAAAATCAGTCAAGATAATACCTTATTTTAAGTCAAAATACTCATTTACTTGAACAAAAACTTAATTATAAGAGGAAATAACAATAGCAAAATTAATAATACAATATAACCATGAATAAATAATCCTTTCTGTTTAGTGCGTAAATGTTTCTTTCTTTCTCTGTGTGAGACAAAAATCAGAATTCTAACTTTAATTTCAATAGTTCCTTAACGCTCTAATTTAATCTGGAATTTCTCCATTTCCATCATAAAACCAATACCTGTGTTTAACAAATATCTCTAAACTGCGTCATTTCAAAATTAATCCACGTGATATGAATCTTGCATACAGCTAATGACACAGATAGTTTTACGAACTAAAACTCAAACAACTGGAGGCATGATGAACCAAAACTGAAATCACTTTGAACCCAACTTTCATCTCAAACACGTCCCGTTCTCTTTCCGCTTTTATTGCAGAACTAGATCTGTTGCTGCTTCTCTATTATACTTACATATGTGTATATAGCATATGTATATATATATATATATATATATATATATAT
>KK119986.1:305644-330050 GCA_000611955.2 Stegodyphus mimosarum
AGATACCAGGAACGCGGCAGCGCATTAACAATCTTTAGAAATAACCCAACCATGGGGCCATTAATATATGGTTTGTATTAGTATATATCGAGAGAGAGATAGAAAATAACGTACCCTTAGATTTAACAAAATTTTATTGGACGTTAGAGAGAGGGATAAGCGCAGCATTCTAACACGCTGTACTCAAATGCAGAAGAATGAGTACGCATTCAGCAGAAATGTGGGGAACTGTTAAAAGTTCCTTTTTTTAATAGAAGCCATTAATATATGGTTTGTATTAGTATATATCGAGAGAGAGATAGAAAATAACGTACCCTTAGATTTAACAAAATTTTATTGGACGTTAGAGAGAGGGATAAGCGCAGCATTCTAACACGCTGTACTCAAATGCAGAAGAATGAGTACGCATTCAGCAGAAATGTGGGGAACTGTTAAAAGTTCCTTTTTTTAATAGAAATCTTGATCAGTGATTGAATAAGAGTTGTCTGCATTGCAGTTTGAACGTAAGAAATCATGATGCGAATCAATCTTGAAGCGATGTAGTTTGGATTGGTATGTTAGAAATACTTACTGTTTTTAGCATAGAAGAAAGTACGTAAATTAAATTGCAGAACAAAGAGGCTATTGCAAAACTAAATTTATTAAATTAGGAGTTTGCTTTACATGGTGTAATTTTATATATACGTAATTTTAACTGTTAATCACTTTCTTGATTTAATTATCATCCCTTGATTATATATATATATATATATATATATATATGTATTTGTTTCCAAAAGTTAAGCAAGAAACGAAAAACTGATGATAACTCAAAACGTAATCAAGCAAATTCGATTAAACTTGGGGATAATATTTATTACACCACTTGTAACTTAAAAGCACAAGAAAATCTCACACAGAATAATTATATTTTATGGTATAACAGGAACATAAAATTTTCTAAATGCTGGCATACAAATTAAATACACCAAAAATGTTCTCAATACTGTGTATGATCACCCTGAATAGCAATACACACCTGACAGTGATGTCTGATGCTGTTTATGATGTTGTCAATGAGCTGCAGGGATAGTAACGTCCACTGATCACGTGAAACGGTTTTGAGCACATGCAGGGTTTGAGGAGGTGGTTGGAGACCAGAAAAGCGTCCCATACATGCTCAATGGGATTTAGGTAGGGTTCCATTTGAACTAAATTTCTTCTTTAAGAAATCGGGGCGCGAGATGACTGGCGCGAGCATTATCTACTAGCAATATGAAGATACCGCTATTTGCGGTAGCGTACGGACGAACAGTAAGGATCCAGTATGTTCTTTCTGACCATTGAAAACTGAAAGTTCCATGTGGCAACACATATAGATCTGCTCATCCGAAAGTGCCTCTAACCTGCTTCTGATCGGCCTGTGGCTTTATAATGCAAGGCTACTGGTAAATGTCACCTCGAATTTATTTTGACATTTTGGCCACCTGGAAATTCCTTAATATACCGTTGTCCACTGTACATCAATTCCTTTCTAAACAGTTGGTTTCAAGTTGTATTTACGTTTAACGATGGCACAGTCACTCTTTTGCATAATGTTGCTTAACTATGGAAAACCATTATTAAAAATAAAGATTTTTACCTCAAAACTACATTTTGCATAAATTCGCAACTAAAACACATAGAAAGGTAAAAGCAAGATAAATGCTGCTTTTATAGTTAAAATTTATAGTTCTATGTAGTTAAGAATTATAATCATGCAGTAGGTTTCCTTTTATCATAAGCTGAAAAATCTTTACTTTTCATATATTATTCACTAATTTTATAACTTGTTTAAAAATTCAAAATGCAGAAATAAAATGCATTGAATTTGCACAAGCGCTGTAGTCCATTAACAGGAGACCAGGGCTAACTACGCCGTGAAATTGTCAAGCAAAGGGCTCTAAGATCTTCTCTCTATCATAGTAGTCAGGAAGCCTTTGTCAAATACGTGCAAGGCTGTGCGGCCATCCAACGTAATGCCTGCTCAAACTACATTACACTTCCACCACCGTAACGATCCTTTTCCTTGATGAAGGAAGTTTGGTATCGTGTTCCAGACTCTTTCAGATGTAAGTATGCCGAAAGTCAGTGTCCAAGCTGAATCTCGACTCATCTGTAAAAGGCATGTTGCTCCACTGAAGTCTAGTCCAAATCTTATATTATCTGCACCATACTAAACCCAGTTCCAAATAACGATCCTCGTTCGGCGTAGCCGATTTTGTTCAATCTTCGATATGGGTCTAGTGTCCTGAAACTGATTTAATCAAATTTCAGACCACAATGTATGTTACACTAAGCTCTGCATCCACCTGTGCTTTTGATTGTTCTGCCACCAATGTACCGGAAATTATGTATTTCATTCCTTCATCTACTTTCGTGGATTCTCATCTTACCTCATACCTTATAAAATTTACCGAAGAAATCTTGCGAGAAACACGGAGAATGTCGTGATGGAGTAGGGACACATAAATCTCCTTGAAATCCTTCTGTTCTTATGTTCCTTTCCACAATCATAGCTCCGCAAACACACACGTATACTCTTACGTATTTGACAAAAGAATATTTGCATAATTCTTTGGCAGTATAATTAGCACCTCTGGTTCAATACATTTTGTAAAAATAGACATAATTCGCAAATTTTCTTAATTTTGCAGACGAGTATATATTTCATATTCTCCCAAAAAATTATTTTAAGACAAATTTGCTGAAAATTAAACAACTGTTATTTTTTTAAACGTCTTTTTTTCTTTTCAGCTAATTTTCCGGCTTACATAAAACATTTATTGAGTAACATTTGGTACAATTTCATTTCAAATATATAATTTTACTGCTTAAAATTAACAAGCAATTAATGAATGCAAAAATTCATCATTTAATTAAGCAATTAATCCTAAAATTCAGATGTAACAAATGATCGGCTAAAAGTAGAAATGTCAATAATGAAATAGCTAGACATGTCAGAAACCAATTTATACATATGTTATGCTGTGATATGCTTCTAGCAGTCCTGATTTAGAAACATGAAAATGCGTGAATGCGAGTAAGATAAATTTCTACCAACGCTTTAGAAATGATTTCAAATAATTTAATATTTAGAACGTGCATAATATTCAGAACCCTATTTTAATGAAAATGTTTAATAGTAATAATTGATTTAAAAGGATAACAGGAAAATTTATTTCTTCTTATCAGAAATAGAAGAAATTAGACAACAATTTCGATATGAAGCTTAAACTAAAATAAAAGTTTTGCAGAGCACCTAAATTTTAGAATCTAAAACTGTTTATAATTTATTCTGTAAACAGAATTTAAGTGTTCTGTTTTTTTCTATTTAATCGCTAATTTTTAAGCTTCATTTAAAATTATTTTCAATTAATTAATATTTTATTATGTAGAACCAAATTTATATTATTCGTCCATCTGGTTAGCCATACGTTATTTGTTTCATTATTATTCTGTAACATTATAATTTAAGCAAAATTATTTAATATTACTTTTTGTGTTAAATTAAAAAGAATTATTTTAACAATTTTGTGCTTTAATTTGAAATTATACTTCACTTAAATTAGGTAAAATAACACGCTGAACAGAAATATATTAAGAAGTCAAACAACAAAAATCAGAGTTATATTTGCGAATTTTCACCCGTCTAGTTTCCATGATTTGTAAAGATCCATCAACCTCAGCTGCTAAAGGGCAAATGAAAGAGATAAGCTATAGTGATAAGACAAAATGTGTTTGGAAAAAGGAAACATAGAAGTTCCCTGTTTGTAATTGTTGGTCCGAAAATCACACTTTCAATTTTTCTACAGCCAGAATTATTCAAAAAACATTTTCCATTGGTGAATTAGATTTTCTAGAGGTGTTTCACATTCAAAAGAATCTTTCTGTTCTAGTTAATGGCCCTAGTTTCAATCCATCTTTAACTTCCGCCTTTAAGGGAATTATGTTTTAGTTTTTTTGTTTCATCAATAGATGGCACCAGTAGCTTAACACCTGTCCAGCCGTTCTTATCTTATCTTATCTTGTCACTCTATCTTATCTCGTTCATTTGTACTTTAGCAGCTGAGGTTGATGGTCCGGTAAAAACCATGGAAACTGATCCTGTGAAAATTTGCAAATAAACGCTGATTTTTGTTGTTTGACTTCGAAATAAACTTAACTTGAAGTTTTATGGTCAGCAGTTAATTCAAACTTTAATTACTGAGTGTGATGTTATTTATATGGAGCACATTTGAAGTACAGATCAGATTAAGCTAATACTTTTCTGCAATAAAAATCTGTCTTTCGAAATGCAATGTTCTTCGGATAAATAAAATAATGGGTAAATATCCGTTCTTACCTTAGGAGGATCTTGAATATCTGCAAGTGAAGGTGGTAGCTCACGTTTCATATCAATTTCTGACAAATCTTTGAAAAATATACAATAAAGAATTAAAGTTAATTTACTGAGTGAACGTTAATTATTAGAAATTAAAACATTTAATTGTATACCAGACGTTTTAATATGGAAGACTGTACTTTAATCTTTTGGCATATACGGGGCAAAAATGTCCTATGTCCTTCATATTAAAATGCAAACACAGTGATACAACATGGTATGTAGTGAATCCAGTAGGTCTCAGCCTTATCATAAAAGCTTATTTATGCCCTTCAAACCAACGTTTTGTGGCGAATAAATTGTGTTTCTGCTTTGACCTATAGATTAAAGAAATTTTATTATATTGCATGTGTGTATCTTTCCATAAAATATATCACGTGATCTGCACACTTCTTTTGGGCCTCAAAGGGTAAAGTCGAGAGTTTAAATGTCGTGGCTCTAAATAATGTAAAGAGTATATATATATTCCATTATATTTTATATGTTTCTTCATATCATATGGTTTTACTTATGCTTTCAGTTAATATGTCATAAAGTAACCGAGTAGGAATTTTTCTTTTAACTTATCTCTGAAGGTTAAGTAAATTGTAAAACTATTCTTCATGCAACGAATAAAATTTTACACATGTTTTATCAGCAAAACATATTAAAGAACAACAATATGTTTCTCAACTGTTAGCTCAGAAACTTCCAATATCAAGAATTCAATAAAAATAATAAATATAAATCATAATCCATCAGGGCAAATAGATCATTAATGTCTATACTTCCGTTGAAAGTCGGTTTGCTGTGTGTTGTAGTTAATGTGGATGCTTCAAAATACACAGTGACACGCGCGTTTTGTCATTTGACTCGTAACTGAAGCCACTACAGATATGCTCTAACTTGCGTTTTCAAAACTAAAGTACGTTATCCAGAGGAAAGAAAAGGATGAATGTTATTTTCGCTTGTAGCGTTATTCGCAAAAGTTCGAATATTCCTCAATATTTTTCACTTAATGAAAATAGACACTAAAGTGTATCTTTCGAGAAAAACAAACTGGAATAAAGGAAATGTATAGGAAGTAAAATGAGATATATATCACTCAGTTAAAAAGAGAATATGTGGGCATGTGACTCAATTAGCGAACTTTCCCAAACTAATGTTATTTGTCAGAAGTTTGTCTGAGTCTTGACTCAAATTTATTGCAAATATGTTACAAAATATATTATAAATAATATTCGGTCTAAGTCAAAGAGCACATATAACGTCTCAGCATACAAATCGATTCTGTGAAGGCCTCAGTTTAAAGATAACGATTTTACGGTCTACATTTTGGGAAGCTGCTCAGTGCTTTTACTTCCCACGCACGTAATAGACTTAAGTTATTATTATACCAAACATTTATGATGATTCAAATAATGTATTTCGCAGTTATACTTTTTTATGCCGCTCCACCGTAAGTTTTGTACCATGTGGCTACATTTCAGCGTTATAGCAACTACATGAAACATTAGAAGTACTGATACTTAGAAGGATTATTTGCTTCTGTAATGAATACTCAAAATTTCCAAAGATATATCTGCAAAACTTAGCGAATGAAAATTTCTTCTGCAGAATTTCTTAATAGCAATGCCATTTTTTTTAAATCCCTTGCATCTGTTTTGCTTTTCTTTTTAAATCTTTATAGAATATACTTGAAAATACAGACTTTGTAATGTTTGCAAAAAGGATACCTAAAAATTAGTTAAATATCACGTGTGTTGGCAAAAACTATTATGCCATAATTGACCGTTATTTTGCAATTTATTGCATCAATAATTGCATTGTTCAATGGCTTAAAGCGAAGCTGAAAATAAATTCTTATCTGCAGAAATTAAAAACATTGTATTGATAAATAAGTAAAACTACGATAGCTGATTTCATTGAGTTTACCCACTCTGAAGCGAAAATATCTTAGTTTGCAATTAAAGCTGAAATGTAATTTTTAAATACGATTATCTGGTTTATTAAAATTAATTTTATCATTTGGGGAAAGATATATAATTTCGTTTTAATTATGAAGGCCATATTCCCACAACAGACTTAATAAATATATTAAACTTGTGGCATACAAATACATGACAGTTTAGTTACATCAGCATCAGCTGAAACGAACTTACCTTCCGCTGACATTGGATAACATATTTCTTCTGGGCGCCCATGGTGAATGCGAGAGTGTAAGATTCGTAATGCACAGTCTTCAGTTACCATGGCTGGAGGAAGAGTGAAGCTAAATCCCATCATAGTCATACCTTGTCTTCGCAAAGCCCTATGAATGTTCGCCCAAAGACATAAAGCTAATTGGTAATCTTCAGAATCTACATCTCTTATACCATATTCCATATTCAAAGTTTTCTCGTTCAAATATAGCTTAGCATCCTGAAACGAAATAAACTCATTAATTGCTAATTTAGAACTTCTTGATTTAAAGAAATAATTTCAAACCAGGGTGCTTCTTTCACAGTCTGATAATTAGTAAGATTTGAGAAAAGAACTAAATTGTTTTCTATACATACTATTCTACGGGACTGTATCATTATTATAAGTGCACTGCAATATTTTAACTATAATTGCTGGTTACATACTAAATATACATACATATTTATATGCGTGTAGGGTTTCGGAGAATTATCTTTACCCATTACAATTTTAATAACTCAAATTTTGTGTTAGCTATTGAATTATGTTTTGCTGTACTTGAAACAGAAACTCGTTAAGCTTTTAACTTCCGCTTTAGATGAAAACGCCATAAGAAAAAAGGCAATCAATATATGTCTCAATTTATAGCTTAAATCAGACACGTATGTACAGCTCAAGTTCTGGGCTACGTATTGCACGCACTCTCTTTTGAGACCAATAAATGGCATAATGCTTCAAACTAAAAACAAAGTATCCAGATAACCAAGGAGATGTTTTCTCAAAGCAAGGCTTTTTTAAAACGAATGGATCTACACTTCTAATGTAGAAATGGCAAATCATCAAAGTGAGTAACGCCCGAAAATTGAACCAAAACAGAAAACTATTTTAAACTTTCATCTAATTTATATTCAGTAAAACATCAAGGAAATTTGAAGTTCATCAAGAAATCAAGTTATTTTGAATGTATTCGTAAATTGTTGTTGCATTATATATCACGAATTCCTACTAACTGACTCCATTGTTAAAAAACGTATTATTCACTGGTCACTGCATTTATATGAAGTAATTCGCAGAAAACGATCTGAATTGTGGCAAGATAACTTACGGATTTTGCACCACGATAATATACTTACTCACAAGCTCTTCTTGTTTATGAATTTTTGGCCGAATATTCAACAGATACGCTTCTTAAGCCCCATATCATCTTATATCATACTGTGAGACCACAAACTGAGCAGTTGCTTTTCAGTGAACAGAAGACAACGACGTCACACAGAGCAAACCTTACAGTATAGTAGTTTAGAGAACTCCCGTCGGCATGCGTACTTTTGAACGGGAAGTCATAAATACTGACTAATCAATAAAAATTTTATATTATATGGGCTTATTGTGAACACTTTTGGATAACGTAAGTTAAAAGATTCTTAACAAATTTAATTCAGAATATTATTTTCAAATCTAATACGTTGTGCAAACATAGAAATTTTGCGATGATTAGCTCTATTGTTACACTGTTGTGTAGCAAATTCACTTAATTATTGAAGTTATGACTTATTAAAAATCAATTTTATTATTATTCTAAATTTATGCTGTACAACGTGTTTTTTATTTGATATCTGTGTTTTTGTTTAATTTTAATTGGGGTTTTGTTTTGGTACTTGAGATTGATACGTACTTTCCCCTCGTTACTCGTAAACGCGCTGAAACACACAATGGAATCGGGTGCTTTTCTACGTAATAATCTTGATTTTATATTACTTATTAAGTTTACCCATTCTTAATTTATACCACTAGAAGCAGAAAAATTATCTCTTTAATTTAAGATCACTTTCAAGAATCTAGCCTTAACAGATTTTAGGATACAGTAAATTATTTAACTGAATTTTCCATTTTTCATTGTGTCGAAAGTGAAAGGGAAGGAATTTTTTTTAAAAAAAAGGGACTTTCTAACACTCTTGCTTACGTGTTAAGGGATTTCCGGTGGGTTGAGTTTTAGGTTTGCCAACTCGGCCTTGCAAAGTGTTCCAAATTTTTGGCGATAGTTGCCGAGGTTTAAATTTGTGTTTAGTTTAACGCCTCGGAGAAAGGAGAAATTTTTACAGGTGTGTAAGGCGGGGTTTGTCGTATTGGATGTTTCACCCTTTTAGCGGACTTTGGGGTTTTATGGGATTCCGTTCTTAACAAAAACGCGTTGCAGGTGTTGTTCGTCCTCTTTTAGCCTCTCTTGTTTGTGCTCTTCTGCTTCGCATTTTTTGTGTGCCTTTGGACACGGTTTTCCCATGAATCTCTAAGGGAAAGTTTTGTATTGAAGCGGGTCTTATGGCTCCATTTTTCGGCATCACGCGTTATCCTTAAATACTAAATTTACTTGCCTCCTCGGAGGTATTATTTTCACCATCACTATGAAGGCCCAAAATTTACAAGCGTCTAAGGGTTCAGGCGAACCCATCCTCTTAGCGTTCAAAATCATGAATCCAGGAAAAGTGCCGTAGGAGATAGGTCACCGCACTTGCTTGCTTTAGACATTCCATAACCTTTCTGATGGATGTTCGATGTAGCTCGATTCAGTTTGTCAATAATTACCATATTGAAATTCCCAGCGATTTACATGGAGTACTGCTGCAGTCACCTTTGACAACTAGCCGGATATTCGCGTCTTCCTTGGACAGAATTTTCAACCTTTTCCCCAAAAAAAAAAAAAATGACTGCAGTTGTCCTGTAAGAGTGTCTCCAAGCTTTTCCTTCCAGCATCGAGACTTTCCAGCTAACCCACCGCTTCATCATTTCTTCCTACAAGGAACTGGCAGACAGCTAATCTATCAGGTCTGTTGAGTTTTCTTACTTGATTAGTTCACAACTTAAAAAAAAAGTTTTTGACATTTACTAGTTTATAGTTAACTACAATAGAAAAGAGGGTTTTTCACTTGTTAAATAAATTGTTAACTGCAATAGAATTGCTCCCGTTTTAATGCTTTAGATTTTCCTAAAAGGGTGGTTTTGTTAGGTGGCTTATACTCAGTTAATTGAATCTGAATGTAAGAAGCTTTTATTTTCTGTGCAATAATAAGATGTAAATTTAGATTTGTTCTAAATGGTAATATTCTTTTAATTAAGGTGCAATAATAAGGTGAAAGAACCTGCATAGGTGTAAAGAAATAGTTTGTTATGAATTTAAAAATTTTACTAAATGAAATAGTTATGCTTATACTTAGTTAGCACTCACAGAAATGTGCTGTTTTATTTTGAAATCACTGAATCGTTACAAATAAATATAAATGTTTAGAATTTTCTCAGGATATTTTTTCACTCCCCCGGGAAGGGAGGTAAACAAATTTTATTATCTAATTGTTATCGTCATATTTGATTTATTTGAAAAATAAACACTAAGGTTTCCTTAAGATTTAATATCGATTATTGCGCTTTTGTTATGTTTAAGTTACACATTTTGGAAATGCATGATTTATAGTAGTTCGCGAACATCAAGGTTCATCGGTTGTTTTAGGTTAAAAATCATAACGTAATGATAATTTTGGATAGTTAAGTTTTGAGGCAAAAATTGTTAACTTTGTTCCATAGTGTTCCTCATAAAAGACACTACGATAGAACAATACAATAATATGAAAACAAAACTTTATAAAATGGCTTTAGCCTTATGTAAAAATAAAGAAAAAGTGCATTGAGTTTTTAAAAAAGTCGCTGGGATAGACTGCGAGTACTAATGCTTAAACAATTTCAAGATATCGGCTCTGTGGATGTGAGTCCAATATTGATTTCAAGATTTGACCTAGACAAAAAAACGAGCAAGTAAAGCAAAAAGGAAAAAAAGAAACATCGACCGAAATAAAACAGTATAAAAAGCAAATCTTCTCGCTGTTATATGCATTTACAATTCATTGAAGTTCTTTAAGAAATTTCTATAAAAATAGTTTACCCCATGGTCTGCAGAAAGTTAACCTGTGTGTGAATTATTCTCATTTGTAAAATGTTAATTAGCATTTAACTGCTTACCTTCAGAAGCATAAAAGACATGAAATCCAATTTTTCATCAATAGCGGTGACTATATTCTTTACACTCTGAAAGAAAAATAATTTATTATGTTTAATTTCTGAATGTAATCATGTATTATTTCTGTAACTTTTCTGTGAAGATTAGTATTATATCATCCCGTTAGCCGTACAATTACACTGCATGTAACTTATATTTATGCGTGCATTTTACTAGAGTAAATGTTTTATACTTCTATTAATTGTATGGAATAACTTCTGTTTCAAATTATTTTTAGTGCAATTCAACATATTATTTGAGTCTTAATAGAGAGCCATTATTTGAAAATAAATGTCACAAACTCAAGTTTAAAGCTCATAATAAAAATTATTATAAAGGAACTATCGTTTGATACTTAGCGCGCATTTTTCTGTAGGTTACAGGAAAACAAATTTTTACAGTACAAACTGATTGCTCATGCAAGTTAATGACTCATGTTAGTGCGAAACCTGCCTAAAGGTAAGCCTATAATAATATACCTATACGATTCGAAGAGAATAGGCAGTTTTATCAAGAAATGCAATTGCCAAAAATTAGCTGTTCGTTTTCAAATGGTTCGTTTCCAATATTTTGGAAGTCTCAGGTGCGAAGCACATGTATACAGGCGCCTAGGCTGAAGAGCCATCATCCTGTGTGTAACCCGTGAGGAGAGGGGGCATATCTTTCCTTCCATAACGTAGTTGATGGTGAGCTGAGAATTTAAGTTAAATTCTCGTGGTGAAGCGGGTGTAGAGACTTCATACCTACAGTCGAAGAGTAAGATGTACGAACGTCGAAATCATATCGCAGTAACAAGAGTGAAGTGCAGGCAGGAGAGGGCGGAGTCGAAGGATCATGCAGGTCCAATCGGTGATAAAGCTGGAAGTACAACTGAAAGTATTGGAAGTGGAATATTTGTAGGCTCTACTTACTTCGTTAAGACGGTAAAATTATCTATATCATAAATCAAAATAAAGAAAAATTTCTTCAGCAAAAGATATTGTTCGCAATATTTACTTTTGCAGAGACATTTGGTTTCTTGCCTAGTAAGAAACATCAATAGATAGTTGTGTCTTCGCCCGGATTTGAACCACACATCTTCCAATTTGCTAGCTAGCTGTGCTGCTTTTATACCACGACAGTACACATGTAAGGATGCAATAATTACTTATAATATTTTTCTTTCATTTTCAATTTATATTGTGTTATCATTAACTTATTTCTCATCCACTGTTACTTAATTTGCTTAACATACCTATAAAAATTTATAATTTATCTATTTGTCAGCTTTTTAATTTATTTTAATAATATTTATTTATTTCTTTAAGTTTTACTTATTAGTTAACTATTTTTGTTCAACTAATTTATTATTGTCGATAGATACTGATTACTTTCCTTGGGTTTCGGCAATTCTAACTTCAGAAGAATTGTCAGAATCCAAGGAATTGATATGGAAATATAGTAACTGAGTTACATTTATCACAATTTTCAATTTAATTGTACAACTCTCGTAACAGCATGCCAATTTAACTGGGCCAGTAAAAAGTTTGAAAAACTTATGAACAGATAAAAGGGAGAGGTATGCTAGAAGATTTAAATTCGTATTAGAAAAATCTTCTCTCATTAAGCCTAGTTATTTTCTTAGTATTTTGGATCAGTTCTCACTAGTTGACATTTTGAGGAATGATATTCTAAGAGTTAAAATGCTTCACGAAAACTTTACCTTTACTTAATTTAATTTAAGTCTGGAAAATTTAGTGTTTTATCTTGAATAAATTATGCAACAGCTTTTACTAGGAATAAATCCTAAAAATGTAGTATTACGTAATAAATTGTTTAAGAATTTCGTGATTTAAAAAAAAAGACAATAGCGGGGTACTTTTTCTGATGCTTAATTGTAAACTGGCAATAATGTAATATATATATATATACTACATAATTACATTATATATATATATATATATATATATATATATGCAGGAAAATAAAATAATAATTAAAGAAAAAGAATCGCAACAAATTTCAGGTGGAGATATTTTTTCTTTTTCGCATACCTACCTCATTCCACAGACTGACAGATTTTTCATCATTCGTAGGATATGAGAAAAGAACTGAACGAATTTCTGCAATAAACTGCAAAAACATAACGCATTTATTAACATATCATAAAAGCAGAAATATTTTGAAACCTGCCAAAGATTTATACTTGCGAAAGTCCTGTAACATGTACCAGATTCGTGTCAGTCAATATAAAGATGCCTTAGTTGACAAGCACAACGAAATTATCTTTAAACCTTTAATATTATATTAGGCAGAATACAAAATTCGAATTTAAGTTAGTTTAACGACCTTGAATTAATTAATTAGTTTAAATGTTTTTAATTAGACTGTAAGTTTCTTATTTTAAACTAACCTATTATTATGATTTTTATATTTGTTTTCTGCCCGTATTCCTCAAAAGAATGCAATTTAGTTTGCTGTGTATTTAAGCTGCGGTTTTGGGATCGTGAGAGAGAGAATTTCTGACATGCGAGTTGCGTTGTTAGATTTCCTCCAGCTCTAGCTAATGTCATTGTCTCGGCTTTACTTGCTCTAGCAACCGATACCTTGAACTTAATCACCGTTTGATTATTTGAGCGAACTTGTAGCTTAGTATTTAAATATGTAGTCTTAGACAACTGATCAATTTTTCAATTGATTTGACTGTTCTTATTTAATTTACATCCCACAAGCAGTGGTTATCTGTAGCATGAGCCGTGCTCTGTTTTGTTACAAGTTTTGTTCAATAAAAAGATTGTTTAGAACCTTTTTAAGCTTTTTCGTACTATTTTAAGACATAGTGATAACTTGCTACCTGTCTATTAGAGTTAAAGAACTAAACTTCCGGTACCAGACCATGTATAATACTGTACGATTTTCAGCTGTTATCTAACATTAGCTTTTGAACAGGAAGTTAATACTAACCACAGTGGACCCTTCACTGAAAGCCTCAAATCTGAACGGTAGGTTGTAACTAGCTTCGAAAAGAATATGATTTTTAAATGCAAGAGCTGTACATCGTCTTAAATGATGAGACATCGGGTGGCTTTCTGGCCATAGTAACAAACTAGCATTTTAAATAACAAGCTCGTTAGCTGCTGCAATGTGAGGCCCAAGAAAACATTCCCAAGTGACCCCATTTTTTAAAAAATTACCAAAGTAATATTTGCTGAAATAAGTACTTGACTTTCACTCATGTATGGCTGTATAACAATAAAATCAGCCATTTTCTCAAAGATAGCTTCTTGTTTGCATATTGTTCAGATTAATAAAGAGAGGAGGTTCCACTCTCTGTAAACCATAACATGTGAGGTGAGATTGTGAGAAAGCTTTCTATGAAGGGTAAGATCTGTGAAAGAGCCGTTATGTCGACAACTGACGAAATTTGCTAAAAGGTGTGATTGGTGTCCCTTTATCATTGGATCCGTATAGAAGTGAATTTCATCCGTTAAAAAAGACCACATATTCTTCATCTACCCTCCAATGTACTCTAGATTTTAAGCTATAGAATATGCATATAACGATGGGTTTGTATAATTTGGGGCTAGGGACAAATATCAGTAAGACGTTTATTACTCTCCAACACACATATTGGTCATCTATTACCGCTGAATGTCAGTGAAATTTAAATTTCTCACAGAATTCTCAAGGGGCATCAGAATTCTTAAGGATCATCTTCCGAATTCATCAGTTTTCCCTTTCTCAGATAGACCTAATCCATCTCAGTGATTCTGAAACTGTCACATCCAAAAACAGGGCTGTCAATCGTATACCATGGAAGTGCTTCGCCTCTTTCATCAACCACATGGTAAATCCTCCCCTTTTCAAAGGCCAGTTGCACGACTTCGTTTGATGCCAAAACTGAATCAAATCGGCGTCATGACGTTTCAGATGCGTTCTTAATTTTGAGTTAGAGCAAACCGTTAATGTCAGAAGAACAAGGACGCTTATGAAATATTCTACATACACTTAATGGCAATATGATTTACCTAATCAAGGCTAGACTACTAACGCCACCTTAAATTGGCGTTAGTAGATTACTAACACCACTTTCGCAATCTGCTTAAATGCCAATTTTCAAATATAGTATAAATAAATAATATAAATTTTCATTCCCATAATTCTACTTCTTGATGTTGGAATTTTGTTTTTCATTATGTATGTCATTTTTCTCCTTTATTTTATGATAAGGCACTTAAGGACTGTAAATAATTTTACTAACTGATATTTATAAATAGCAATGAAACTGCTGCTTAAATGGTAAATATTTCGTTAATAACCTTGCCATTGAAATAATCAGGAGTGTATTGGCACTTTCTGTTCTGCTGTACAAAACTTTTTACTTATGTATTTTAACTTAAAATACATTAAAGTTGATCCGCGGTTAACAAAGATTCGTGTATTTCTGGTAACGCCTTATTTTTTTTCCCTCTACTACCAAGAAATTGGCATTTCAACTTAAAATTTATGTAGCAAAAGTAAACATGAAAGTAGTATGATCAGAAAGTGAACTCACGTTCTTACAAATTTTCATTTTACGAATTTTTCATTTTCAGATTTATAGCATTAGTTCCAAAAATTCTTTGGATATTTTTAAAGGCATTCCTATTTACGAGCGTTTTTGAGGTCCATATAACTTCTTAAAATTTACAAACCACTGTAATAATTATTATTAAAACTGATTCCCTCTCTCCAACAAAATATGTATAGTCCTCCTTAAAATATGTAAAATCCTCTTTTCAATTAACGGACGGAAATTACTTTTAAACCAAATAAAAATTGAAATTGTAATAGATTTCGTAAAGTCTAGGGTCTGTAATTCTCAATATTAATCTAGTCGTTATCAGATGATAGAATAAATACTTCATCTTTATCTTTTTATCGGATTATTCGAATTCGAATCGCAATAAGATGCATAAATGACATAGGCAGCTAACTAAGAGCCACGATTTTCAGAAGTTCCCAAGGGTTCTTACAAGCGTTAACTAAATACAAACATAAGTTGCTGTGAATTAATATGTTGCTTAATTTATACCAAAGCACCAAATATACTGATGTCTAGAACTCTAAAAATGATCCAGCCAGCCTTGATCTTGAGCCCTGAACCCATTGCAGGCTCAAGCACAGGCGATATAGCGACCAGGACGGACGCCAGACGCGTTGCGGCTGAGTTTTGGAACAGCAAAATGCATAGAATTTAGAAAGAAACCAGGTGGCAAAATTTACAAGCTGCAAAGTTTGCAAAGGGCAGTGAAAAGCCTAGCCCCGGCCCTGATAACCGTCGATAACACCGATTTTGAAGGGCACCAGCTAAGCATTATTCTCACAATAGACAACTAAATGTAAATATACTTCGTTTTGAAGTATTAAATTGCTTTAATTTAAATATTGGTGCCAAGGCAGGTTGAACTCTTCCTAAACCTCGATTTTATGTATTTGATTAAACATGCTCAAAGCTACGTCATGTGGCGCCATCTAGGGAACTACCGGACAACTAATTGTTTTAAACAATGAATTATGTTATACATAGAATTAGACATAGTTAGACATAGAATTGTGCTCAGCAACTAACTGACACAGAATTATGGTATGTGAAAATATCCTACACAATAACTATTATAAATTCTAACGATTTATTTCTTTATCAGATTTACTGTCTGACATACTAATACAAATATTGTAAATTAGTTAATGAAGTGCTTTCTAACTTTTATCGAATGATTCATCGTACTCTCACATTTGAAAATATTCTTTCACGTTTCAAGAAATAGCCAAAAAAAGTAGTTACTAGATTATTGAATACGATCAAGTAACTGATTATCTCAAAAAATAATTTTGAGTTCCACACACGCGATACTGGAGTTCCTAAGATCTTGAAAGTTTAATCTACTCTGATATTTATTAAATCCACTGATGATGTGGGCTTTTCGTTAAGACATTAATATATTAACGGATATCAATAAATTACAGAGATGTGATAGTTATGCAGTTAATTATAAAGATAAACGGCGCAAAGTGTTCATGTTATTTTTTATTTATTAGGGCGTTAGCCCAGAAGGGCTATTGATTTTTGGCATTTTGCGTTGGTTCACGATAAATATCGCTTCACTTTTCAAATTGCTGCCACCAAACATTACAGCCCTGTGTTATATTTAAAGAAATTAAATAATGAAGAATCTGCATAGTTTCTCGCATTGTGCTGAAACAACGGTACCTAGAGCCATCAAATTTTAAGTAACGTACGTTTCCACCCAAATATGGCATCTGGAAGCCCAAATTTGGAATTTGTTTTATTATCGATTTCATATTTTGTAAAATTTAACGAATTTTTGATTAACATACTCAACGATTTCAAAGCGAGCAATGGCAACACTATAGGAAAAAAAAGCATTTTTATCTCCAGCGCGTAGACTGTGTATCGGAAATTCTAAAGATATGCGCATTTTAAAATTATTTGCGATATTGCTGTTGAACTGGATTTTATGGTTTAAATGCGAACAACATGATATTTAATAAATAAAGGTAACACACAAAACGTTAAAAAAACGCCTCTTTGGGCGTAATGTAAAATCTGAAAGCTTTCAGTTTTTTTTTTTTTTTTCCTTTGGTAACATAAAACGATGACATTTTTTCCAATGGGATTTATCACTACAGCAGAATTTAATTAATTTCCAGTTAGGATTACCAGCATGCACTAAAGCGTTATTTGCTTGTATTCAGAGGGTTAAACATTTTTTGTACTCTCTCTGCTGTCTGAGTTTTCATTAGGTAAAAAATGCACTTTAACAGTGAATTTACAAACCAAATTTTAAAAATAGTGTGTGCTTCTCTAATTAAATTTTAAAATTACTTTTATAAATTAATATATTTTTTCAGTATCAATAATTTATGTTCTGATTTTGTTCCATTTTGGGAAATATTTTACACAACAATGAGCAAATTTTACATGCCTTTGATGCTATTTTTAATGAAAACGTCTGGTTGTCATGAGTTAGATAAAAGCGAGGAAATCTAAAGACCTGCTGCTTATATACTTAAACAAATTATAAACTTCGATATTAATTTAATAGCAGTTTTATCAAATAAATTTTGAAAAAATTAACAAAATATTTCACATTTTTCTCTTTTAATTTCGGAAACAACCTTAAGATTTTCAGATGTAAATGTCAAGAAAAAGAGGAAGGAAAACTAATTTAAACTTTAAAATCAAGCTTTCACCTAGGAAAATAATGAAGTAGGGTGAGAGCATATGTATGTTCAAACAAATAAACACAAATAAGCTACTGCATGTCTCAAAATTATCTCTAAAAGTAAAAAATCCTGAGAGACACGGCTTGTTAAAAAATAAAGTAATAAAAATAATAAAAAAACAGCCATACGTTAGCATTATAATACCATTTGACGGACACACTTATTTTTTAAGAGTTTCTTAATGCAATCCTTGGAACTTTAAGGTATTAGTTTTACTTTTAGGCAACAGATTCTTAACAAGTAATAAAAACTGTGCTACTACAGAAGGTCGTTCGGATTTCATGAAAAAGATTTGATAATTAAATTTTATGCATAAAGGACGTATTTCGTGCGGCGATTTGCTTCTACCTGATTAGCCTTGATACTTGGTTATAGTTCGTATTTTCCTTGAAAGCAAGCTTTTTCTCAGCACCATCGTGTCAGTTTTATCCCTCTCCTCTCGAGTCGTATTGCAAAGTCCGTTCAGGGTTGTTGGATGCCAGTTTCTAAGACTCATTCTAACTCACAGAAACCTCAAAATCCACAGGAGAAGAGCTAGGTGATTTTACAGGTTAAAATGCGATTCCTTTTGTTCCTATTTCTGATTCTTTCTTTGCTAAATAAGCGGTAGTTGACTTAGACGTGGACGAATCGGTATCCATATGAAGCTCAACTTTATTGATGTAATTAGTAAATTAATTTTAGCCTTACCCTAAACTTTTTTTAATTTTAATTTACTATTTTAACAAAATCCTGCAACTAACATGAATACCGTTCGGAACCTTTCTGTTTACTGACGAAGCCGTTTCATACCGTCATTTCGTCAGTTGAGCAACAGAAAATTCGTCTTCTTTTATTACACTTTCTTAAATATATCCACGCATCTTCGAGTCCTACCACAAATTTCATATTTCAGCACCTAAGTGTTTTTCATGTAGTTCTTTTTACAATTTTCTTTCGTTCCGCAATAGGTTTGGCGAAACCAGATTAACATTAGGTTTAAACACCTTTTTTTAATATCAAATCTTCATGAAGGATTTTTACTTACAGTGCGAGATGCACTGTAAAGCTCCAATTCCCAAGCTCCGATGCAAGAGTTCTTTGATTCGGTGGATTTTTTTTTCAAGGTGAATAATTCTGTGACTTCACTTTCTCGATATTTATCCCTGTTCAAACAGTCTTTGGATGCACTTTTGCGGCTATTTTTTATTTTTACTTTTAGCTAGAAGCTTTTTTCGCTTCAAATTTAGTATCTTTAAAGTATCTCTCTTTGCCTCGATTTTTACATTTCTTTATAACTTGTTGATACTTCATATCAACGTATGTTTCCTCTGAACGTGCATTTAAGTAACCTTCGAGCCGTCTATCGACTTTCGGAGCCATTTCGAAAATAAATCTCTCATTTTGCATTCCAATCAGAATTTTTTATCTTAAAACGCTAACGAGAAAATTTAAATAGGAAATTGTTTTGTGAACAACTTCTATATTATTGACATTAGAAAATTATATAGACATTAGAAAGACATTAGAAATTTTTATATAGACATTAGAATTTTTTTATGCCGACAGACGTGAAAAATAAGCAATGCTCTCGCAGGGACTCGAACCTCGAAAAAGGAAAATTCTCAAAGCCCTTCCCCAGTGCTCAGTGTGTCTGAATTTGCTGATAACATAAACATCTGTAACTATACGATAATTCATTTCGTGCTAAAATATCATACTAGATCAGACCTTGTATCCTTGAAAAATTTTACAAAAAGTCAGATGAAATTAAATCAGGAGACTTAGATGGCTATGCTTCCCGTGTGTTCTCTCTAATTTTATGGTGAATTTAACTTAATTCTCTTGAAAACGATCTTTGAAGCTAAATTTAATCGATATAATCTTTCAGAGGACCTCAGTACTAGTCTCTGAAGTAAACAGTTAGAAAATGGTCGTTTTGAAAAGAAGTAATTATGTCTACTTTCTTTCCAATAAGCCCACGTAAATGCTCCCATTGACTCATGAAGTATGTCGGCAGTACCAGGAAAGGACAGCATGATGAACATTTTTGGAATATATAGAAAAGACTTCACAATTTTATCTCTATTTCAGTGTAATAAATATTTTAACTGTTTGAATTGTTGTAATGAATGTTGTTGTAATGAATTTCTAAAATGTTTTAAGTAACAATGTGTAATGATATAAGATAATAATTATTAGCATTACAAAGCCATTTACAAGTTATTCCTTGACTTATTCTCAGCAATCAAGATTAATTCCAATGAAAATAATGTAATCTATGAGCATCTCACTCGAATACAATTGTTCTTCCAAAAGCAATTTGGTCTTTATTGCGTTACAAACTGCATTAAGAACGAGTGTTATTCCTAAGTTGTGTGTGTCTATTATACCCTTTTATGACTAAGTTATACCCTTTTACATGAATATCGTCTTTATTTTATATATAATATGATTTTAAATTTTAAATTAATTAGTAGTAAATTTTAAAATAAATTAATTATTATAAATTAATATATTAATATATTTAAAATAAATTTTTTACCAGAATATTTATACTTCATAATGACTAGTAACAAAAGCATAAATGACTAAAAAGCATAAATATTTTATATCCTGGCCTAAGATGTGTCTGAGGTTTTGAAAATGATAGCAAAGGAATAAGGGAAACATAAGAGGAACTTGCATTTGAGTTATGTTACATACTGATGTCTGGAAATTTCTCTTAATTCAAATAAAATTAATTGACAACAAATCTAACAAGTTACTGGTAATGAGGGTTTCTTCAAAAGTTTGAAAGTATGATAAAACCTTGGAAAGTTTCACTGCACTCTAAATGATGAGCCAAAAGAACATACATACAACATTCTTCAATTTCTCAAGCAATTTTCCTGCAAACCTTCAAAGCCCGTTTCTTGTTCTTACCTTGAGGCACTGATGTACCTGATGATGATGAAAACACGTCCTTAGTGTCATACCTTTTATCATCATTCCATTCTGATAAAAATGCGTTAATGATCGGTAGACGAAGTGAGTCAAGTTCTCTAGTACGATGTAAATAATCATTCCACTGGAAGAAAAAACAATATGGTTATTATCAAAAATTTTGGATTTTAATTACTTTTGTTTTCATAAAAATAACCCATAAATGATTAAATTATTCATTAACATAAAATATAAATCCTGCTTTAATTGTAAATCGATTTTGTTTGTTAAAACCAGGAACTCTTGTAATTCCTCAGTTTACTGATCGCATACCATCCAAAGTTTGGGTCGAATCAACCACTAATTTAGTGTTATTAACTACTGCATTCCAGTATTTTACAACGTTAGCAGTGATATCAGGATCTTGTTTAATATGATTCAGAAATACATATTTAATTTTGTTAAGAGTTTTCTAACAAGAGAAAAAAAATTAAAAAGAAAAAGAAGATTGAAGAGGAAAAAAATGCGTGTGGCGTAAAAGCACTCAGCTGAGCAATGCTTATGTTTACAAGTAATGTTTCTGAAAATCAGAGTGATTATAAACAGTCTGAGAGAGATCGTGAGCAGTCAAAAATTTTGGTTCTATCCATGCGCTCGACGAGTTAATATCAATACTGAGCAGTCAAAAGAGCTTTGTTCTCTACATGCACTCGATGAGTTAACTTCACTATTAACAAATCAAAGAAACTATTCGAGACAGATCATTGGAGATCTGCAAGCTAAGGTTGAATGTTGGAACAAACATTGGTAAGTTGATTGATCACTTTACCTCAAAGCCTATATGAACAAGCAGTAGCCTGCTTTGTCACATCCCGAAGTAACTTGATTTTACATATCCCAAATTTTAGTAACTAAATTATGGAAAATGATTTAAGCCAGCATTTCAGTTTAGTTATCTTAAAGGTTTTGTATCTAGGGTCGGTAAATTAATTTAATGCAAAATTTTAAGTAAGTATCAAAATTTAAAATTGGATTTCTCTATTTTTTATTTCTCTTACTCTCATTCCCATGCTAACTAGATTCATTCCTCAGCGAACTGCACACATTCGCTTATTCAAATTGTTAGAAAACCATTGTCCTTACTGGTGTTACATTAACAAAATATAAATGTAAAGTTATTCGCTCTTTATTTGCTTGCTATCTTAAAACTAAAATTTCAATGAAACTGATAATTCAAATATTCACTCATTCACAGTTCTAAAATATATATTATAATACAATATATCCTAAAAATAAAAATATAACTGAACTTTAGTAAGTATATCTAAAAGTGATAAACCTAGTAGAGAAATATGATAATAATACCAGAATACAGTAATCTTGTCTGTAATATAATATTCAAATATGGTTAATCTAGCTTAAAAATTCAAGCCTTTAATTACAATTACCAAATTTGTAAATGTAAAGGATAAGGATTAAGAACTGCATAACAACCCATGACCCGAAACATCAGATGTAAGTAGTAGCAGAAGTAGAAAATCGGAAAGACACGAGATAGTGACAGATTTGAAACATTTATTGAACATCATGAGTACAAATGGCGTACGAAATAAATACAGCTCTAATGCTTGAAGTTTGCACCATCAGACGCCAAGCATGCCTAACATCGACGGAACATTGATTTCCGGACGCTGTCGAATGCATCGGGGGGGGGGAGTTTCTTTGATTGTAGCAGCAGCGCATACGAGTCTCGCTACGAGATCGATTTAAGATTCCGCAGGATCGTAATATACAATACTTTTGAAGGCTCTTCAGAGAAAGAAATCAAGACTTGATAAATCAGAGGAGCGTGCGAGGAAGGAAATCAGTCCACTACGCGTAGTCCATCGATGCTGAAATGACCTGTTCAAATGCCTACGAACAACCGGTTCAAAATGAGCAAGCGCCCCATTATGTTGAAACCACACATTGCGTCTCATATTTGCTGAAACGTCGTCAAGTATGCAGGAAAGAACCTGCTCCGGAAAGATTTGATAATTCGCGTCGGTCTTGCGGGATGGTAAAAGTTACGGCCCATCTAAGCAGTTGAAGACCAAACCTGCACACACATTTACTATTCGGGCGCATACTTTACTTTCGGGCGCACTCCGTAGGAGCTCCCCGCAGCCACAAATGCACATTGTGCTGACTGAATACACCATACGTTGAATGTAGCCTCATCAGTCAACAACACATAAGCTGGGAAATTTACATCTCGGACACTTAAGGTGCACGGGCATATACCACTTAAGGTACAAGTACTGCGCCAAAGGTACAAGTGGTTTTTTTTTATTTCAAATTAGTAACTTGGAATAGCAAAGAAGTAGAATTTCAATTTTGGTTTCCAAGGTTTTCCTCCATATTGCTTTTAGTTGCAAGTTACTAAGAGACTGAAAATCATAAAAAACTAAACTATTAGAAAAGACAAAATTTCCTAAGCATCGCATTTGTGTAAACATACAAAAATAGTTTTAAACAAAAAGAAATTTTATATACGTAAAGAAAGTGTTAATTATTAGCAAATAACGATAAGCTAAATGTTAAAAAGCAACCTACTTTTTCCAAAAATAAAATTTCAGATTTGAATCAAAATTTTAAACTTCATTTTTGGAATCATAGACTGCTTTTTAGGTTTTGCTTGCTGCTTTGCATCATAATTACATTTTTTTGCTATTAATTCTATCTTTTCTAAAGAAAACTTTATTGCTTTTTGTTTGAAACAGCTTTTGCTTCATATTTGCAAAAATTAGGCAATTTTGCCTTTTTTTTTAATTTCGGTTTTTCCAGTTCTCTTTCTCTTAGTAACTTGTGCAGTTCTTCTTCTTTGGCATTCCAACTAACATTATTATTTTTTTATTTTGTCATTAAATTCTTAAATTTCCCTCACTTTATTTTAAAATTTAGATCATAAACTTTCTCCAAGTAATTTCTTTGTTTATTTCTACTCTGTTTATTTTCTATTCAGATTGTTTAAATAATAATTTTTGTGCTATAAAGCACATATTTTCTTTCAAAATGCGATTTGGGGCAGGTTATATCTTAAGAACGCTGTTTCAAAATTTGTTAAAATTTTTCTTTAAATTTCGTTTTTAATGTTTGTAAAAATATGTTTTCATTCAAGTACTTTTGTTTTAAATTTAAAAGTGACATTTTTTTATATGAATTTTTTTTCCTTCTTAGTTTATACTGGCATAATTTAGATGGCTTTGTTGATAATTCTGACAAAGTTCTGTTTCTTCACAAAGATCAATTAATTTTTTTTATTAATTTACTTCTGTTTCAGGTTGTATTTTTGAATTTTTTCTTTATATCTATTTTTAGTTTGTGCCTGCTTCTTGAGCAGATTGCCACGTTTGAATGATATGTATTCTATACATTTTATCGCATTCTTTAAGTAATTAGTTAAATTCGTAGCATTTTGCGCGGCATTATTAGTATTTTGTTAATTAAATATTCTTCAATTCTGATCTGTCTGTTTCTCCTGTATATGTATATATATACAGAATATGTATGTATGTATATGTATATATATATATATCTATATATATACATATATATATAAAGAAGATGTATGTATGTATATATTC